>CAIGRP010072529.1:0-11669 GCA_903798385.1 Fraxinus cuspidata | reverse complement strand
AGGATGTCGTCAAAGTAGACTACCATGAACTTCTCAATGAAAGGCCGTAAAACCTGATGCATAAATCTCATGAAGGTGTTGGGTGCATTGGATAGTCCAAAAGCATGACCATCCACTCATACAATCCATGTTGCGTCTTAAACGCCGTCTTCCACTCATCTCCAGGCCTTATTCTGATTTGGTGATATCCTCTTTTAAGGTCAATTTTTGAGAAAACCTTAGAACCAGACAATTGATCTAACATATCATTAAGGCGGGGAATTGGAAACCTATACTTTACAGTAATCCTGTTGATTGCTTTGCTATCAACACACATACGCTAAGAATTGTCCTTCTTCGACACCAATAGAGCAAGAACTGCACATGGGCTCATACTCTCACGGATGTAGACCCTCTCCAACAACTCTACTACTTGTCTTTGCAACTCCTCAGCTTCCTTGGGATTGAGGTGATAAGCCGGTCGATTAGGCAAACACGATCCCGGAACAAGGTCGATCTGATGTTGAATATCCCTCATATGCAGCAACCTCAGATGGAGATCTTCCGACATCAGGTCAGAGAACTTTGTTAGCATCTGCTGCACTTCTGTCAGTAATTTCGAATCCTCGTCTATTATACTATTCCCACGAGACAGTAGAGCATAAACTACATCTTCACGTTCAATCTCAACCAAAAACTTGGACATAGAAAGTAGGTTGGTATTATTGATTACCAAGGCAGGAGTGGTCTCTTCTCGATGAGGCGCCAACACAACCTCCCATAATGAATAATACTGCGATCATATTGCCAAGGTCGGCCTAACAATACATGGCAAGCATCCACTGCCACGACATCACACCAAACATTATCAAAATATTTCATGCCGATTGAAAAAGATACTAGACATCGTTTTTTGATCGATACTTCCACTGCCTTTACTCAACCATGACAATTTATTTGGTCTGGGATGACGATCTATCTTCAACTGCAATTTCTAGATAGCCTCTTCGAATACCACATTCTCACAACTTCCATTGTCAATGATCAGTTTGTAGACCTTATCGGCTATAGTGCAGGTTGTGTGAAAGATGTTGGTCCTCAACCAGTTACCCCCTGAGTCGCATTTGGGAGTCAATAGACTCTTGCGCACGACTAGTATCTCATGACCATCTCTATACAATATATCTCCATCTTCATCATCGTCATATACTAGCTCTCCACCCTCCTCAGTTTCGTCTACTACATCTTCTTCAATCAGGAGATTTTTACCTGTCCGACTAGCCGGTTTCCTGCAATCACTTGCTCTATGTCCCTATTCACCGCATCTAAAATACCTAATACCTGAGCTGGAATTATCCCGTGGTAGTTGTTGAGCAGGACGGGGTGCTTGAGGGTGAATTGGTTGACTACCGTCACTTTTAATCACTGGTCTCCCATTTTGTTGCTTTTCAACCGTTCCCACCATGCAGATGCTCTGCCCTTGAGTTTGATGGCGACCAACCTTACTTTGACACGATCTGGAACATCTTTATACTCAAAAATTTGTTCAACTTCATGCAACCAATCAACAAATCCTTCAGCTTGTAATGTACCAGAAAACTCGGGTAGGTCCACTCTAAAACCTAAGTCTATATAACGATCTTCCCGACCACGGTGCTCCTAGACTCGAGCACGATTGTAATACGGGTTTTCAAAATTGGTGTCAGAATCGTGACCTTCCAGTTCACGATCACCGAAATCCTTTGCCCCTAGACGCTGAGTTAACTCCGCAATTGCCTCTATAAATCTTCAATCGTCACATGCTGAACGTTATGATCACGGTGTGGGACTTCTTCATTCAGAACATGCTGTGACGACCATGATCACAACTACCAACCATGGTAGGACTGATGAAATCTCACCCCAGGAAGATGCTGATGCTCTGATACCAACTGACGCCGGGGAAAATAGTGATTATTCTGCAGGCAGAAGTTCGACAGATATTTAACAGAGAAGAACGCAAGAGAAAACATCAAGAAAACAAGAAAAGTATTTATTATAAATCCAATGTCGAAAAATAACCACAAGTTGAGTTATATAATTGAAAAATCATAATTATCGAAATTTTACCAAATATAGCAAAATCTCAATGTTCATACCAAAATAAAATACATAATAAAAGAAACAATATCCCCAAAATTTTGCTTAATTTGAGTTCGTAATCTATGTTAAAAAGGCAAACGTATTACCAAAAAAGGAAAAAAATAATTAAAAGTGGGGATTATGAAGGGAAAACAACGGATTTTGCCCTCGAAACCGATGCACACCAAGCGAAGCTAGGTGACCACGACATGCACGCTGAAAAGAGCTTTCCAAATTGGGGTAATGAGCGTGATTCTGATTACCGGAGCCAAAGTAATGATCAAAATACTAAACATGTCCAAAAACGACAATAATTATGAAAGATTGTCGATTACTTGCCATTTTTACGCTGATCAGGCAACTCATGGTATCTTAGCGCCATCAATGAGCTATCGAACAACTCGGCTTCGTCTCACTCGAATGCTCCTGCATCAAACTTTTTCCTAAAAACACGATTTTAATTAGGTTCTATTTTCTCCCTCGAGATGGTCTTTAGCCCTAATCTCCTTTGTATAATCGACCTACTTATAAAAATGACAACTTTTTGGAGTTATTAACAATTAATACTCCAGCAAGATATGATAGTATGAGGTGGTTCATGACAATGTCGAAGATTTCCATTTTTTTTGCTTGTTTTACTGTGTGGTTCATGGAAGGGGTTTTATATAGAAGGCATAATTACAATTAAATATTACTCAACTGAACACATAAATAACCTCGGGTAAACCTGGGTAATTTGAAGTCCGACTTCAAATAAAACCGCAGATAAAGTATAAACTCTAATGATTAAAAACTACTAGTAATTAAATAAACAAACATAAACACTCCTATCATCTTCACTATCTGTCAACAAAAAAGAGAGAATGCTATAAATATAAACCTAAACAGATTACTGATATATATATTTAAATGTAACTATATATACTTAAATGAAGTATATAATAGGAAGGACTAAGGAATGGTTTCAATCTCAGCTGTATAAGGCTGGGATTTTCGGCAGTCAAACCCCCAACTGGAGTTACTGTTATTCCCTTGTTCGATTCGATTTAATTCGGTCAGACTCAAAACTGAAACAGTAGTCCATTGTCTCTTTAAACCTGTGAGACAGGGCTCAACAACAGCCTTTAATTACAGATGAGCCGTTTCCCTAACTGCCTTTCATTTAACAAAAGCCAATCACGAGTCACAAATTTATGTCTATTATGTATATGTTTATCGTTAATTGTCGAAACAATTTCATAGCCAATTATGAAAACTTCAAAATTCTCTGTCTTCCCGTTTACACTGTTAAAATTTATTTATATATATATGTTACTTTAATGAGAAACAAATAAAAAGCGATATGGCATATGTAAGAATAATTTTATGAATAACAGGGATCTAAGAATAATTTTAAAAATTTCCGAATTAATGTCTTTTATATATGTTAATATATATGTTTGAATTAATTGTCAAAATAGTTATGCAATCAAAAATGCGTAAACATCAGTATTCTCTATATGACACATATAGTTTGATCGTGGATCTTAATTAATCCCACATAAATTTAGTACTACTGTGAATAAGTAAAGATATATCTATTTTTATAATTTTACGAACTGTTTTGGTAACGTATTTATTTCATCTAATTGATTAGTAAATTGATAATATGATCATCCCATGACGAGATTTCGTTCCTTGAACTAAAGCCCAATGCATTATCTCAGGTGAAACTATAGAGTAGCTATTTTTTGGCAAAAACTTGTTATCCATTTCACTTTGAACAGTATAACTATCTTTTATTTTTCTCAGTATTCGAATTTATAACTTCGCGTATATTTCTTTTTTTAATATTAACAAAAAAAGTCCTTTTTTAAGAAGAGAAGAGTGCTTCGTTTGAATATTGTGAAACTCAAGTCAATGCTACGGTCATGACTCGAGATCCATATAAGAAATCAATGTTTCAGATTTTCCAGTTTCGGGCCACTTCGTTTCTTAGTTGACTCTGTACAAATTTAGTGCCAAATTGGACGGTTGCTCACGTAGTACGCAACACCATTTTGGACGTAAAATGTCGACAATCCCAGAGATTGTTCTGTCACCTCAGTAAGGATTGCTGGCTGGATTGAAAAGGCTTTTAGCTTTACTTCTAAACCCAAACTTTCTACTTATTTATAATTAGGTCTTACAATGAGTTACAACTTTCTTGATTAATTTCATTTTAGTAGTTAACTAATTTTTATTAATCCGTTCTTCAAGTGTTAACTGTAAATTTACATTAACAAATTTCATTTTAGTAGTTTACATCTGTATCTTCCTAAAATCATAAAATCACCTCTAAACTATGATAAATTTGGTAAATGATCATTAATTTAGGATAGTTTTGGTATATGATCTACGTTCAACATATCCAGTAAATGAACCAACTTGTTGCATCATGATGTAAAACACAATTCTAGTGCGCATATAATATAAAGTTCTGCAAAGTTAAGCATCAATCAATTTAAGCATGTAAAATTCACAGTTCATAAATCAACACCAAATCTCAAATTTAATCATCATTGGTTTCCAAAATATCTAACCCACACAAGCTCACAACTTAAAACATGAAAATATTTTTTTTTTAACTTTTTGAACTTTTTGTATTTTTCTATTAAATACTAAAGTAATAATAAAAAAACACACAAACACTAAAAAACACACTAAAAGTAAAAACTCAAAATTTTCCCCAACCCCAAATTTAAAACCGATATTGTCCTCAAAAGGGGAAGAAAACAATCAAAAGGAAAAAAAAAAAAAAAAAACTCATTTTGACTCAATTAATGCTTTCCTTTAACTATGCTAAGTGTCAAAGATGAAGATGACCCCCAAATTGAATTGTAACGTGCATATAACTAATGCAACATATAAATCAAGAATAACACTACATGCAATGCTATGCAATACGAAAAGGAAAATAAATAAAAGGATTAGGAAATTGAGTTAGTTCTCAATAAGCGCTTAATTTATAGTCTTTAGTTGGACTGTATGGAGGGACTGATCATGGTGGTTCAGGCTTGAGTTTTCCATTCTTACACTCCATGCAATTTCCAGCTTTAGGTTCTCTTTTTGCCTTCCAAACCTTCCTGGACGTTTAAACTTGTCTCTTGCTCTTTCGACCTTTGATGAATTTTTTTCAACACCATATTTGGCTTCTCCAGGACTAATGATTGCTTGGATGGATTATGTAATTTAACGATTTCATGTTGTCGTCCATCCTCACAGTCAGCTCACCATTCTCTGTGTCAATCAAAGTTAGACCTGTTGCTAGAAAGGCCGACCTAAGATTATTGTCATATCTTGGTTGTCTTCGAGGTCTGTTACGCCTATTATCCGAGGCTCTACAAAAAGGTTGCCACGTGGAGGGACTCGTGGCTAGAGGACCTACAAGGCATAACGTGGCAGGAAAACTCTTAATGGTGACGCAAGGATGACGTATTGAAGTCCTCGTTGCATCGCCGAGATACTTGATGGAAAGAACCTTGAGTCGAGGCACGAGCTGACACGTTGATGAAGAAGTGGATAAGCACCGAGGTTGTTCCTTTTATGGAACCACCCCCGATGACTTAACCAAGGCTCTCAAGTTCGCCTGATGTCCAAGATGCCGAAGTTGTCTGTCACATTAGATTTGGAGATCTCTTAGAATTGATTGATTTAACAATTGTATTAAAGTTTGTCAGTATGTCAGTCTATTGTATAGGGCGACTGACCCCTTATCAATGCATTTATGGTATGAGTAGACCATGACGTGGGGCTTTAATAAGGGAGATGAGGCCTCGTGGTTTAGATCCAATGGCCACCACATCGACCAGTGTAGTGTAAATAGATCTTCATTGTAATTTCAAAGGGGTTGGATGATTGATAACGAAATCAACACTCATATATTCAAAGAATACACGTAAACTCTTGAAAGAAATATATTAACATTTTAATTATCCTTCCACATATTCCCGTTTATTTTGTTACATTGGTTCTGATTTCTCTTAGGCAATCATTTTTAATGCGATTGCTCTTGTTCCACCCACCAAAGCTCGAACATATTGTTGTCTCACGCCGTAAAGTACCCATCGAGTCCATCTTTTTCATATAACCGTCAATATTCCGGTAAGAACCTGTCGGAATAAGTGCTCAACGTGGCGTGAGTGGGCCCAACATCAGTCGATTCATTTTTTAAGGTCAATAGATTGGCGCCGTCTGTGGGAAGATTAATGGCTAACCACAAGAACACATGGAGAAAACATTAATGAATTGTGAAAAGTTTGGTTGAAAACCCTTGAAGAAATGAGTATCCTTGAAAAATGAGGTGAGAGAAATCTGAAAATCACCTAAAGAGAAGGAAACTACTAGTGCTGAGTACGTTGAAAAAGATGAGTTCAAATGATGAAAATGAACCTAGAAGGACAAGAGAGTACCCTGAACAAGGAGAATCCACACAAGCCATTCCAAGTTCACGCCCACGACTTCCAACATGAAGACGAGGAGGATCTAGAGATGGGGGAAGGGTTGCAGCCAGGATCACTAGGGAGATGGCCACGATGGCGGCCAATATGATCCAATATGAGAAACATAACTCAACAAAACCTGACCATGCAAGAAATGTTGATGAACATCCAGGGGCAAGGAGGATTCCACGCCCCCCTACATTCAGCCCCGGACAATGAATTCCCAGATCCTCAAGGATATAGCTAAGGAGAGGTAGAAGTCCAAAGTCAGATGGCAAAATACCCTCATAGTAGGATGGGGGCAGAGAAGTGGAGATGGGCACGTCAAATAACTATGCTTCAGAAAGACCATACGAAGCACCGTTCAACTTCCCTCCAAATTACGAGCGGATAACATACCTCAAAGGTCGGTTAGCATATTCGACAGGATTGGGCTGGGACTGCCTAGAAATAAGCAAGATTACCCCCCCAAGTGCCTAGAAATAGGCAGGCATATCCTACTCCTCTGATGCCTAGAAATAGGCAGTAGGGGCCACATCAATGCGAAGAACAGCAACCCATCCTTCAGGAAGAGCCTCAGATCTACCCCCCTAAAAATAGACGTGAAATGAGGGTTCAGGCAAGAAACGAAGCAATGTCATCTCAGCCACCTCTCCAAACCCATCAAGGGGAGGAAGAAGATTCAGACGAGCCTCAGAGATCTCGCGACCTTGATGATGGCGATGATCATTCGCCTTTTTCAGAGGCCATAAAGAATGCACCCATGCTAAACCACTTTACTCTCCCTAACATTCCCAAATATGATGGAAGAGAGGGCCCAGTGAAGCATATCAACAGCTTCAAGACTCACATGAATTTAAAGAGAGCTACACCAACCATGAAATGCAGAGCCTTCCACTTAACCTTGCGTGGAGGGGCAGAAATCCGGTATTCAAGGTTACCAGAAGGAAGCATCCGAAGTTGGCCCGACCTTAAGAAGACGTTCTTGAAATGCTTCACTATGAGCAAAGAAGGAGAAAGACCCATTCAGCGATTGCAAGATATGCGACAACAGGGTGAATCATTAAAAAAACTTTTTATCTCGCTTCACCGATGAAATGACTTATTGTGTCCAAGTCACAGACATATAAGTACTCACTGCCCTACGATTAGGATTGGACATGAACTCCCTCTTCTGGAGGGATGTGCAAAACAAAGACCCTATCACCTATGACGCCCTTCTGGAAATGATAAGGCGCAAGATCCTCAATGAAAAATGGAGAGATCATAGGAATAGAGCCGACCAGGGCCTACCACCTCTACAAATGGAAAGAGGAAAAGGTCCCACTTTCCATTTAATGGACCATCAGGCACCATTAAATCATGGACAAGAATTAGCCGCAGCAACACTTAATACCGTACCCACCTTGGCTTACGAGGAGGTCAACCCCGGTGCTAAAACGCACCATCGCCATATTTTCCCAAGGCACCGTTCCAGGGGGTGAGGCGGAGGGCAAGGTGTTGAACCTAGAAATAGGGATGAAGCACCAAACTATTGCATGTATCACCAATCTCATGGCCATCGAACAGAGAACTATTGGGATACCATAAGACATTCCCAGGCCCAGAATTGAGGAAGACGCCTTCAAAGAAATGCCCCATATAGACCAAACCAGCAATCCAGGGCTAACAAACAACGTCGACCCAATCGCAGCGATCCTCCAAGGGAGAGAGAAAATGACATTGAAAGGCCTAGAGAGGGTCAAATACGAAGACGAAGTCCTCAGTCTAACATCGAGCCAGAGCCATCAGAGAAATCGATACAATCATTAGAGGCCCCCATGTTGGGAAGAAGTCCAGGAATTCACAAAAGAGCTATGCAAGAGAAGGAAGTGACCCTCCTATGATGAACTACATAGTTAATCACTCCACTGCCAGGAAAACAATCACACCAATCATATTCACCTAAAAGGATATGGAGGGAGTACATTATCCACATTGCAATGCCCTGGTAGTAAAGGTCGTTGTGGCCCGAAACGACCTCAAAAGAATGCTTGTGGATAATGGGAGTTCGATCAACATTATCTTCGGAACTACCTTCGATAAAATGACAATCGATCACGAATTGACTCCTATGAGTTCTCCCTTATACGGGTTTATCGGGGACAGTATCATCCCAAGAGGTAAAATTACTCTAGCAATAGAGCTGGGAACTGAGCCTCTGATTGCTCCTCATTTCATGGAATTCCTAGTAGTTGATAATCGATCTGCTTATCACGGGGTAATTGGAAGACCCGCCCTGAAGGAGTTATGGGCAGTCACTTTCATTCATAACATATGCATGAAGTTTTCTGCTGGAAACGGCATTACTATAGAATGGGGGACCAATGAGGAGCTAGGGAGTGCTACTCAAATTCCCTGAGAAAGGTGGAACCAAAAGTTGTTAATATCATCATTACCGATGTTATTATGAATGACCTTCCTGAACAAGGAAATTCTCCTAAACAAGGAGAAGATGTTGTCATGGTCGAGGCACCTGAAGAAGAGATACATACTGAAGAAGCAGTCAGCCTGAAAGAATTGGACCCCTGCATAATTGATTGTGAACCTCAAACAGCACCTAGGGAAGAACTGGAGGCCTTCGCAATGAACCCAATGGATCCCTCGAAACATCTACAGGTGGGAAATAACCTACCACTTGAAAGGAAGGCAGATTTGAAAGACTTCTTGCTCAAGAACCTTGATGTCTTTGCCTGAAAACACAGCGAAATGGTAGGCATTGATCCCAGTGTCAGTTGCCACCACTTAAACATAGACCCAAGAGTCGTGGCATATAGGCAGAAAAGAAGAGCCCTCAACCCTGATAGATACAAGGCCTTGAAAGACGAGTTAGAAAATTGATTGATAATAGGTTTATAAGAGAATCTGATTATCCGAAGTGGGTCTCTAACCTAGTATTGGCAAAAAAGCCCAATGGGAAGTGGAATGTCTGCATAGACTTTTCAAATCTGAACCAGGCTTGCCCCAAGGACAACTTCACACTCCCCAGGATAGACCAATTGGTGGATTTGACCACGTACATGATTTACTTAGCTTCATGGACGCCTACTCCGGATATAACCAAATTCTCATATTCCCTATAGATGAGGAGCACAAATCCTTTATCACGGATAAATGGTTCTACTGTTACAGAGCCAGGCCTTTCGGATTGAAGAACGTCGGAGCCACCTACCAAAGAATGGTGAACAAAATATTTGCCAATCTTATTGGAAGAACTATGGAAGTATACGTAGATAATATGTTAGTGAAGAGTTTAAGAACCGGTGATCATGTTGCCCACTTGAATGAAACCTTTCAAATTCTGCGAAAATATCGGATGAAACTCAACCCCTTAAAATGTGCCTTTGGAGTATCGTCGGGGAAGTACTTGGGGTACATAATTAACCAACGAGGCATCAAAGCAAACCCTGAAAAGGTGAGGGCTTTGATAGAAATGAGGTTGCCCCAAAAATTGAAAGAGGTAAAGAGCCTCACTGGACGGGTGGCAGCCTTAAACCGATTCATTTCTAAAGTAACAGACAAATGCTTACCATTTTTCAAAATTCTCGAAGGAGGGAAAAAGTTTCAATGGACAGAAAAATGCGAATTAGCCTTACAAGAGCTAAAGAGACACATGGGTCAGTCGACTCTTCTCTCCAAGCCAAAGGATCATGAAGTACTGCACCTATACTTGGTGGTAACTGCTGAAGCATTCAGTTCAGTCCTCATAAGAGAGGAAGATGGCCATCATCTGCCCGTTTACTATATCAGTAAAGCTCTCCTAGCAGAGGAGGTAAGATATCCCAACTTGGAAAAGTTGGCATTCTCCTTGATAACCGCATCCAAAAAGTTGAGGCCTTATTTCTAAGTACACAGCATCCATGTATTAATGAATTACCCCTTCAAGCAAGTGCTTCAGAAAACAGACGCTTCGGGAAAATTACTTAAATGGGCTGTGGAACTTAGTAAGTTCTATCTCACTTTCAAACCAAGGGCAACCATCAAAGGGAAAGCCCTAGCGGATTTTGTAGTAGAGTTTACCCCGTTTCCCGAGGTAGAAGAGGAGGTGGAACACAAAGAACCCCAAAAATGGAATCTCTTAGTCGATGAGTCCTCTGGAGAATCAAGGTCGGGAGCTGGGATCATTCTGAACAATCCAGAAGGACACAGACTCTCTTACGCTGTAAGGCTTGACTTCAAAGCCACAAACAATGCGGCAGAATACGATGCCCTTCTAGCTAGCCTAAGGTTGGCAAGGGAGATACAGGTGAAGAAGCTTGTTGTCAGTAGTGATTCGCAACTGGTAGTCAGCCAGGTCCATGGAAACGTTTCAGCTAGAGACAAGTTAATGGCAGCATACTTGAAGTTGGTAATGAATTTCATTCCTTCTTTCGAGGAGTTTGAGCAGATACAGATCCCCCGAGCTAGAAATGCTCAAGCCGACATACTTGCAAAGTTGGCAAGTAGCAAAGATTCCGAACTACATGTTGGTATACCTATCGAGCATCTCTCCAGACCCTCAACTGATGTAAGCGGGATAATGACACAAATTGACATGACCCTACATTGTATGCAGCCTATCGTAGCATACCTTAAGGATCAGATTCTTCCATTGGAAAAAGAAGAGGCCCAGAAGCTCAAAAGGAGATCTGCGCACTTCATTTTACAAGATAAGGTACTATATAAATGAGAATTTTCATTGCCATTACTACGATGCATCGGAGGAAAACAGATGGATTACGTGCTCAGGGAAATCCATGAAGGGATTTGTGGTAATCACTCTGGAGGTTGGTCCCTGGCCTAGAAGGTGGTTAAATAGGGGTACTATTGGCCCACCTTGGAAAAGGATGCGCAACATTTTTGTTCGGAGTTGTGATAAGTGCTAACGCTCACTACCATACAAAGGCAACCCTCGCAAGAGTTAAATGTTGTATCTAGCTCCTGGCCATTTGCAAAATGGGGAATCGATCTAATAGGCCCCTTCCCCAAAGGGAGAGGAAATGCTAACTTCGCAATAGTCGCCATCGATTATTTCACGAAATGGGTAGAAGATGAGCCACTTGCAAAGATAACAGAGGCTAACACTTCCAA
>CAIGRP010072503.1:0-19307 GCA_903798385.1 Fraxinus cuspidata | reverse complement strand
TCTTCTTCCCATTAACAAACTCTAGCTTCTTCTCCATCTTCTTCATTCCTTGATCAAGAATACATTACTATTTTATTCATCATCCATTTTGAGAGGTTAGCCATTGCAAATTGTTTATAATTTTATCTTATAAATTACTATTTTTTAGATGTTAAATACAATAGGGTGAAATGCAATGAAAGAAATTTTTGGAACTATTATTCATTGATTTGTTTGGTTTTTAAAAATATTTTTGAAGGATAAAAATACCAATATCCTGTACAAAAATGAAGGATTCCATATTTAATGAAGCATTGAGTTATTTATTAATGGGAAGATGTTTTAATGTTATAGTTGAGAATTGATTATCACCATTAATATTTTCAATAATTTCTTCAAAGGTACCAAATACATGTTTTCAAGTCTCCCGGTAGTTCCTACTGTTTATTCGTCGAATAATTCTGTTGAAACAGTCGATTTTGACATGTGAACTGTCGAACCCGACATTTTTGAACTGTCGAAATAGACAATTTAAGTGTCGAATTTGACACTTGAAAACTGTTGACACATCCTTGATTTCACCTTCTGCTACTCCATGGATTTCAATATTCGAAAGCTCCACAATCATATTATTAAATCTAATCATATTATTGTGTGGAATTCCTACCGTTGCAATCCCAACATTTTAGGTATGAGCAATCATTTGAGATTCATCACGTCAAGTATGGGGGACAGTTTGTTGATGTGGATGATGAATTGAAGTGGAGAGGGGACAAAACCACTTCCATTTTAGTGTCGATAAGTATTACCCTAATCGGACTCATACTACGATTGAAGGACAAACTTGGTATTCTTGATCCCCGCACTCAAATTGAATTGAAGTTCAAAGTCCCAAACATGAATATACCTCTGACAGAAAGACGCGAAGATGAAGACTTAAAATTGGTACATATCAGTTTATAATGAAACTGTCATCTGCGTTACTGTTTCTAAAACCAAGCTCCCAAGTGTTGGCATGGGCAGGGATACAAATTGTCCAGATCGTTCGTTTGCCATAGCAGTTGTTCCGAACGAAATTACAAGTACTCCTATTTTGCCACCCATTGTGCGTCGTCCTCCAGGTAGACTATCCACACGACATAAGCGATCCAAATATGAGTCTACCACACGACTCAGGAAATGCACTCGCTGCGGTAGAGTTGGGCATAACCGGACAACATATTCGTACCCCTTTGTAACACAACCGATGTAAACATACACCATCTCCAAAAGTCACAGTTGAAGTAGTATGTTAAATGTTACCCAATGGCGTTGTACAATTTGAAGTTATGTTATCGTTTTGAACTTTATTATCCTTTGCAGAAGTTATACTCGTTATGTTCGCATATAATCATTTTGAACTTGCATTATTATTTCCAACTTACATTATCATTCGAAATCCATTATTGTTTGCAGACAGTAGTAGACATGTTTTCATTCACAACTAAAATACGAATTAATTGACATAATACTGCATGACAACCCGACAGTTCATCTGTCATTCCCGACAGATTGTTTTTGTCGTTCTCGACAGTTGGTACAGACTACAATCTGTAACTACACATACGAAGCATAAGGGACATGTTGCCGACTCTTTGTTAAAGACTATTACCAAATTCATCCCTAACAAAAGTGAATACAAAAGAACTTGGCACTTATTCATTTGTACACAGCCATATGCAACTACCTCCCACCTTATTCGTTGTCGACGTTTGAACTTTCTCCCCCAATGTCTTCATCAGAATCATCCGAACTTATGACAATTATCTCAGAAGGTGCAACGTTTGCCAACCACTCATAATCATCGGATTCGTCTTCGTACCGAACCATGTACTAAAACCCCTCATATCCAGCACACTCTTCGGTGCCTGCGATGCTTCACTTGCAATTTCGTCTAGGTTGGGAAAAGGAACAGGGAAAATGGCTCTCCTATCATTAAGAGGGTTGACATCCTTATTGTTTGAAGAAATTATGATGGGACATAACGGGGACGAACCGGGTATTAGCGAAGGATCATTTAGGTTGAACGGTTCATTGATTCTCGTGGACGAAGCCATTAGTAGCATGCAAATGCGATGGGTGAAACCGTTTTTGTATTTGAGTATTCTAGAGAGTGACAAAGCTTATGAAGTTTTCAAGTGTAACTAACTTATTTAGTGATGCCATGCTATTTATAATGAACTTCTTTGAAGGAAGCAACTATAGTGAGTTGCTAGACATCTACCAAATCACATCTCAAACTCAATTTGACAACCCATTGGTGTGATTATTTAAGGTCTATTTGTACCGTTATGACTTAAACTTTGTGGACATCATGCGGGGTTACTGTGGTGGTGGTAGTACCGGATGAGGGCACAACTGTAAATATGAACTCCCTCAGTCTTGCAAATTCGGCGCTCACGTGCTCGATGATTTCAAGTTTAACGGTCCAGAGGCACATTTCCATGAAGATTCGTTGATCCAACAACATTTCCTCAACATTCGCTCTCGTTAGGCTTGCTCTAGAAGAGGCATCTTGTCGTCGAAATATCGACGGTACACTCTCGTGACATGTATATATTGCCGCGTGCGGAGTGGAAAACACACCCGTATGCCCGTGGCGAGAATGCTCAGCGGTGCTGTCTTCACTTTCGCCATCTAAACTCGTCCTTATTGCCATCTCCATTGTGAACAGAACTAGACTCGCCACGATCACTAGCCGACTGCTCCTTGAGGTCATGCGCACCAGACCGCCCATCTTCGGAGCCTTCACCAGAATCATCTTCATCGGCTTCCCCCGTAGACGAATGGTTATGACCTCCACTGCCCAATGCATTTGTGGCAAACTGTAGAGTGACAACATTCTGGGCAATGTCGTCCAAAGTGGGCAGCTACGATCTTCAAATGGCACGAGAGTGGAGATTTATGGTTGGGCACACTCGGCTTCGGTGGGGTGTACGTGCATTTGCAAACACGGCTGACATCAATGAAAAAGTATTGTAGGCAGTAGTAAGAAGAATGAGTACGGGTACGTTCAACCTGAAAGAGTACATGTGTGTTCTTGAAGAACGCATCGTACGTACGATGTTGCGGTTGTTTTGTAGCCATCCAGGGAAGAAGCCTTGGCGATCGATCCCCAAGCCGCTGAGCAAACCGTTCTCTAATTTCCGGTACTGCTTCAAACGCCCATATCCGTCGTAGCAAAAAAGTATTGTCACATGACATCGCATGGGCATAACAACATATGTGCATCGAAATAACAGAATACATTGTTTAAAATAATGGTTCGTACCTACAGGGCGATGTGGAAACCATGAACTGTATAGCTGATCTCTTTCTCCTTCTTTCTCTTGCTGTCATGAAATTTTAGTGCCCAACCACCTTGAAATCCCCTCAACAAACGAGTGTATCCAACTCTACCCCAAGGGTAGAAAAAAATAAGTTCAGGTCGTTGACGATGTCGACTCACATATACCCACATTATTATCCGGAGCGTAGAATACTCTTTCCACAATGAGAGCAAGCCCGAGCTTGTATTGATCAGCCCGGGGGGTCGACGATCGGAGAAAGGTCTTCTCAAGTTGGGCGCATGAAATCTCGTCCAATGATTTGAAATATTTCTCCTTCAGTCTCCTCTTTTTCAAGACTTGAGTAAACTCATTGCCCTCCGGAAGAAGACTACATCTTAATCCCGTCACGATTGCATACTCTTGCAATCCAAATCGAGTAAAGTGGCCTTGCACATTGAACCACAATTCAATGACCTTATCAGTCTGTATGGATCTGAAGACGAGTTGTTGGATCAGTTGGGGGGAGAATTGGATGTCTGCAACCTCGGCAAGGAACCCAAAGCATGAGTTACGGAAGTCTTGGGGTTGCCGCTCAACCAAATGGTCCATAACCATTTTTACGTACTTGAGATTGCTTTCCTGCGAAATGCGGGCCCGCAACCGTGCATTTTCTGGAACTTTGAATTCGAAATTCATCTCTTCTGCAAGGTACAACAAGAAAATGAAAAAAAATGTCAGATCATGATATGTTGTTCATGTTGATGCCAAGGTACAACAACAAATTACGAAACATAATTTAACGAAATAATACGAACATCATATAAGGAAATAAAATGAATATCAATAGTAGTATGAAAATCATAACACGTGAAACAATATATTACAACTACACAAGATTTAGAACTATTATGTGTCGAGAAAAATGAATATCAAATAATTTTCGACATGTGGAACTGTCATGGGTCGAGAAAAATTGAGAACTTTCGGGTCTCAACAGTTCATCTGTCGAGATTCTCCTACCTGCCGAGAATTACTGCGGTGAAATGTCGGGTCTCGACAGTTATCTATTGAGATTATCCCACCTGCCCAGAATTACTACTGTGAACTGTCGGGAACTACATTTCTGTAAAACAATTTATACAAGCAACTTAAACATGCATTACTAATTACAATATCGATAGTACACATGCATGACTTAATTGTAACACACACAACTAATACCTGCAATTTTGATCACAATTTTAACTCAAATAATCTTTTTCTCATTTAACAGTTTGTGTTGACGCTTTTGGAACTTAAAACATCTCAAACAGAACTTACTTAAATAAAGAACATATATTCATCTCCCACTTAGGCTAATAGTGAACCGCCCCATTAAAGTAGAAAAACCACTAAAATCTGGATTCAACATATTATTTCACTACTTAGGCTAATTGTGCCACATTTTGGAGTTTAGCACATGGCCTCATAGGAAAAGCCATTTGCATTGCCATCTACTCTTTCTACCTAAGGGGGCAACCCATTTATGCTTGACTGTAGTATACTTGAGTCTTTACAAATTTCCCTCCTGCATAAACTCTCTAAAGGAGCTCTCAATTTCTTGATTGTATACAATTATATATTTCAAACCATTGAGGACTGCCAACGTCTTTCCCACAAACAAAAATTATCAATCCTTCGAGTACAAAAAAATTGAACTACTGATTTAGGCTATACACAACATAATGGAGCCAATCAATTAATATAGAGTGATCCAAAATCTCATTCAAATCAATCACTAATTCGTACATTATGTACTTGAACATAAACATTTTCTTCAACTGTAAATGAGTAACATTTTTCCAAAGTGTTTGAAATACCTAGTTAACACAACTTCAAATCCTTAACTACATCACTCAATGCTCTATTCCACCCCCCTCCTTCCTTTTCTCTTCTAACTATGTTCTCATATACACAGTAACAAAAGATAACCACAATGACTTCAATTATTTTGGTACCAAAATCGATGCAATCATTTTTTCCCAAATACACAACATTCAGAAAAGTAAGATTTCAAAAATAATCGATAGGCATTGCACAAATATCGCTTACCTCCAATGCGAATATGTCATGCACATAGAAAATAAATTGATATGTATTAATGTGAGGACACAAGAATAACATGCGAAATGACATAAATAACATTTTCAAGGCAGTAGTACCAACCTTTTTCAACGCGTCTAGCATTGATTCTTCAAAAGCCTGATATCTAGCACTAACAAGATAACTTAGTTTCGGGACATCAGATTCTATATTAACCTCTACATCAAAGTTAACTGGTGATGAAGCTGGTTGAAGAGGCAAAACTAGAAGAGGATAAGAGAGATCCCCCAAGACATTCATTAATATCATTTTCTTTAAGAGATTCATCATCCACATTATCATTTTTATCATCATCAACATTGTCAGGCATATCATTTTCTTTTTGTCTCAATTCCTCAACATTGTCAAGCATATCATTTTCTTTTTGTCTCAATTCCTCGACATCTTCATTTTTATCAATTTCAAGTACTTGGTCTACATTTTTAGTTTCTTTAACAATAAATCTGTCCGTGGCACCTTTTTGAGACTCAATCAACTCCTCAATTTCTCTTTTTTGTTTGTTTTCTAAATCCTGATTGTTGTTTTCTGGGATACATTTTAAACTTTGATTTGATGACAACAGTAAAAACTATGAAAGCATATAAAGTTCAAATGAGATAAAAAAAAAAATAATAATAAATAGAAGATAGCACTTGATTATAGATTAAATTGGTAATATCTTTATAAGCAATTAAAGCAATCTTGATTCTTCAAAAATCTGTGTACCACTAATCAAACGAAAATATAGAAGAATTAGGAATAAGAAATATACATGTATAAATTTGAATTTGAATTTAAAAGCAATCACTCAGCTTCCGAAGAGCCTAGGAAGTGCTAGAAGTAGCCTCAATAAACTTAATCAATTAGTGTCCCACAGAAATCTATAAATGCTAAATCACCAAAATTCATCAAAGGCTTTTCTTGCTTATCGAGATGTATATATCAAACTTTGAAAGAATACAAATTTTCATTACTTTAAGGTTTAAATGGATAATAAAAAGATCCATAAAGCAATGATAATCAAACAAAATCCCAAATTTTTCGGAATCAAGAAAATATATTTAAGGCAGATATGCCACAAAACAGTGATAATTAAACAAAATTCCAAATTTTCTAGAATCAAGAAAATATATTCAAGGCATATACTTTATTCTCTTTTCCCTCATATTATTTAAGGCAAAATATACTATTTAAGAAAATTATATTCAAGGAAATAATATCCTTAATTTTAATATCTTATGCATAATAATAAAAAATTTATATTTTAAAATTAATATATATTTTAAATATATAATTATACATAATACAACATAAATTATTTTTTGGTGCCCCTACAATTTGGAGGCACTATGCGATCACTCAACTCGCGCACCTTCATGGCCGTACTTGAAAGAAATGATTACTCGTAGGTGAAATATCCACTTCAGAAATGTCGGAGTCATTTTTTACTTATAGAGCTTAATAGTCCAATATTAAAACTTCGAATGTAGAATTTTCAATGTATTTAAACACGATAATATAACCAGGTTGTAAGCTGTGATGGTCAAGAACTTTTGCCAATCCAGCAGCAAGATATATGTTATCGTCACATCTTTCTAGTTGTATGTTAGAAATTATTCTATCGTGGTCAATTACATGTACTATATCACTAAGTTCATGTCCTGAGCAACCTACAAAAGATTTAGGAAGAAACTATAAAGTAGATTATTTGTCATACATTTGTATATTTTCTACTTAAGTATAGCTAGAATATTTGTCAATAAATTTTAAAAAATGAATTATAGTAACACTCATCGGACAAATGTCATGGCCTAATGAAGGCATGATAACTTTAAAGAAACAGTGTGTCAAATCACTCCCCTTCAACATGCTATTTGTATTACCGAGACAATAGGTAAAAGTATATATCAGATGAGGGGATGATGGAGAGGGTGACGGAGATTGGGGTCACACATCGTTGTGGACAGATGATGGTGCAGTGGAATCATTTTTGTTATCTATGGAGCGGGAGGGGTGGCCCAGATGGGGAAGGGAGAATTAGCGGAGGAGGAGAAGATGAAGGGTGTTGCGGATGATGAGAGGACGCTGATCATAATAAAGGGTAAGAAATATACAGTTGACGTGCTGGAGCAGGCGGTCGACAAGAGGCTGCGATTGCCGTGAAAGTACGTTGTCTTTCCCTTCACGACCGAGGCAAAGAGGAGGACGTTTTTCGATGGGACGTACCTCAATCTCTTCCGAGAGGTGGATCATGCCAAGTGGAAAGCGTTTGAGAGAAGAATTATGCCCGAGTAAGCATTTTATGATTTTAGTGAATTAAGCTAAGTTAACTCATCTATACTTCTTTTAATAGTTTTTCCGTTTCTTTTTCCAAATCTAGCCATAAAATAGCTCAAAGGACGATCTCAGATTCCTATAAGTGGTTTCATGACATCAAGACTTCGGGAGCTTGGCTCGCCGACGATGTAAGTGTAATATCACAATTGTTATTTATTATGTATACATGATTTTTTTGTTTATGAAATAAAATTACTCAATCTATTTTTTTATTGGAGTTTTCTGATTTAGTATATCGACCTGACTATGGGCATGTTGCGCGATCATACTCAAAGATAACTGAAATCATTCGACATTCTTGGTTGAGTCATATTGAGCACCGATTTTCTATGTGCCTTTACCATTTAGTATTAATCACTCAAATTTAAGGATAATGAGTACATAGGTGCCCAAATATATACTTGAGTGGGTCACATGGATGTAGCCGTATCAGATAAAGTAATGGGAGGGTTGTACACATAGTACATTACAGTGATCATGAATAATCACTACTTTGCTGTAGAGATATTTGCTGATTCCACTATATATGTGTACGACTCCAATCATTCCTGTTCCAGCTCGATTTTCACTTGGAGCTGGTGACTGTGATTGTTCATTTGATGGCTAAATAAGTGGTGGTGATTGTACATGATAAATTAGTCATCGTACGAGACATGACGACGACGATACAGTCGAATTGTAAGTAGAAAACTTATTTAGCGGTGGTGATTGTACATGATAATTTTTTTAATTTGAAAACTTATTTTTTAGCTACACAGTATCAAATTAACACATTGGTATTTAATTGTAGAGACGATTGTTGCATCTTCACAATAATGTATATTGAACTTTTTAGTATAACACATAAGATTTATGTAATCAACCAATCTTGGATACAAAATTGAAGGAATAAGTTAGCGTGCGATTTGTATGAATTCAATTGTAATCCACAAATATTGTATATTTAATTATTTATTTATTTTATATTTATTTGTTTTTTAAATAATTATAAATATTGTAAAAAAATGTAAATATTGTATATTTAGTTGTTTATTTACTTGTGAAATAATTGTAAATATTGTAAAAAAATGTAAATATTGTTCAATTATCAGTGAGACTATTATACATCCGTCTAATAGTCATCTAGGAGAATCCGACTTGCACAAAATTGACGGGTATGCCATGTTGAGGACATTCTCCAGTAGATGGTATTCCAGACATACATGGACCTACAGGACCACACAGTTCAATTTCGGGTGGTACTATTAAGTGGAAGAATAGGGTTGAGAACTTCCCCCTCGACTTCATTCGGTAGAGGAAATATAGTCTCAACATATACTGTTCTCCAATAATCAGCCGTGTAATAAGGAGAGCATAATGTTCTCGCTACAAAGCCTCTATACATAGCCACCACGACTGTATGCTCACATGGAAAACTCTCCAATTGAAATCGAATACAAGTGTGGGTGTTATCAGTCAGTCCATCATATATGCTATATTACGTGCACATTTCACGGAGAAGTGCAACTCATTCAGTGGTTCTACATTTAAATTTTTCGCAACCTCTACAACCTTGAATAGTTTATCTTCCTAAGCCAGAGCTAGTACGCTCGTGCAACTCAGTGATCCCGCAGGTCGGCTATGAAACTACTACTGCTACTTGTTACGAATGTTCTCAATTATTGCGAGGATTGTTAATTCTCAATCCTTCTTGAATAATGCATTAAGAGATTCCGAATAGTTTGACATCATCATATTTTATCGACGTCCTGAAAAATATGATCGTGCCCAATGTTTAATCCACATTTTTGTTAGATACCCCTTTTGCCCCAATACTTAGTTTTCACATTGCCTTGTATATGATACATGCAATACCCATGATGTGCCTAAAAAAAAAACTTCAGTGATATCATTTATTATAGATGGTCCTTGATCAGTTACTAAGATAAGGTCCTCGACTTCATCGATTACATCCCCCAGCTTGAAGAATCAACTCATCAACAGATCATTCTCGCTATTAATTATGACGGTAAATTTGGATGTTGACTCTTAATATGTAGTAATAATTAACTTGGTTTCGTATTTAACTTTCAGAGTTACACCATTGACTAGAATTAGGGGTCACATTGCAATTCGAAATCCTAAAATACATTGTCTAATAGTCATGAAGAAAAACTTAAAGCAATTCTCACCATCTGTCTCAATAAAAAATGCCGAGTCAGGATTAGTTGTCCCCATGTTATAGCAATACCTGGTCATTTAGCATAGCTCTCTTCGATTGAGTCCATTAAATCTTTCAACGTGCATTCTTTAGCCTTCAGGCATTCGGTAACTCATGACTACTTTGTACTCTCGACGAACGTTGTTAATGATGTCCGAAGGTCTGTAGATCGTCGTAGGTCCTAATACTTGTGCATTATCTATTGACAAATAAACAATTCTCAGGCTTACCCGTGATCATTTCGATGAATTCCCACTTCGCAAGTATGTTCTTGTATATACTTGTAAACTACAAATAACTCATTCGTTTCCATCTTCGTCACTCACAAACGACAACAGTAACTGTCGTTGATGCATACAATAGTCAACAATGGCAGTTTGATTTCTTCACTTTGAACTCAAAGTTGTATTTCAGTGCAATTCGGTGCTAAGTTTCAAACAATTGTTCGACATACAAATCCTCATAATTGGGAACCATATGCAAAGAATTAGATAACGGTCCACTTGATCCAGTCCCTACGCTTCCATCCCACTCATGTATTTGACGAGATAAAGTAATCAAATCCTTATTTGTAAATTAATTTCATTCTCGTTGTTGTGAACTATCGAAGAATTCTATGTGTAACAGCGAGATCACAATAAAGAACAACTATATTGGGAATAACCACATCATTCTCACGATCTATCTCCACTATGTCCCAAAATCCATTGGCATTGTGATCTCCTCCATCCGAATCTCTGTGTTCACCTTTGGTGACATTCTTCCCCACTAAAGTCACGCAAGAGAAGTTGTGTGTATTTTATTCAACTCAAATACATAATTCACTTCAGTATCAGAAGTAACCTTAATAGGTGGGATCAGAATGTATGAAGGCACCTTAAATTGAAATCTTAGTTCCATATCGTACTGAGAAGGATCGACTTTCAGCTTGTTTTATAAATCAGGTATATTTCCGCATATGATGTACTCAATGTTATGGAAATTGGAATACGTATATCACTCGTCCATTTCTATGTCCATCGATCTTTTTCATCCAATTTGAAATTACCAAAGTAGCAAATTGGAATTACAACCATATATGTGTTACGAAACATAATTTTTAATTAGCCCAACCACTGAACAATAGAATGTTTTGGCTTTTAACAGTCGATTGCCTAAGGCTGTTAACGGTCGGGCTATAAAGACTGGTCGGAATCATTGCCATGAATATACATACAGAAGATTTTTTTTCTTGTTTATGCTTAAAAAATTATAGATCTGTTAAAATAATTTATCTACATGTTAATCTATGTTGAGATAAAATTTATCGATTATAAACATATACTAATTTAACGAAAATAAAATTAAACATACATAAATATACTTACCAATTTGAAGTGATAAATGTAAAAAAATTTCTTGTTCAGTGTTTGATCAATTTCTAAGATTTTAATGTTGAAGTAGATGAAAAATGCGAGTTTTTATCTATATTGGAATAAATAGATAAGAGAAGTTAGCTGCTTCTGAAATTTCAAGTGGAAATTGTTTGGTTTTTACTTGTCAAGTAGAATGGTAGTATTGCATTTTAAATGAAACAATATTTTGTAATTGTATTGTTTACTTAAGGGTTTCTTTGTCTTTTACCTTTCAAAGGCAATTATGGAAATATACAATTGTTGAAAATTTAAAGTGAAAATTAGAGGGTTTGATCAAGCAAATTTTAGAAGTACCCCTTAGAAGAGTCTATATGCATTGAAGACATTTCACCTATTTAATTATTTTTTATATTATATTCAACTTTAACACTAGAAAAAAGGGAAGAACACCAATTCCAATGAACAGTGTCGGAACAAAGTCCCTCTTTTATTGTATAGGAAAGTGACATACTTTTATCAAAAAAGTGATGTTTGTTACCAAAACAAGTGACATAAATTAAAAAAAAGTGACAAAACACTTAAAAAGTGTCAATATCCGTTATGGACAAAAAGTTATATGTGCTAATTAATCGAAATTGAGAAGATATGTTCGAAAATTAGCAAAAGTTAGAAACCTTAATTGCGATTACCCTTAAATAATTATAGTTTTGCTTTTGTTACTTTGATCTGCCTACAGGTTCGAGACAAATGATCGTTTAAGAATCCGAATTATAGATACCAACAATCCAAGATGAGAAATCCCTCAAGTTCTCCACCGCCAATCTCACTCCCCACTCCGCCATTCCCTTGCCAGGAACCATCCTTCACCGCCAAAAACTCACCTCATTTTCCTCTCAGACCCCACCTCTGACCTCACCTTCACCCTTCTATACACTAACCCATTTGGGTTCACCATTAGCTACCTCTCTTTCGGCGACACCCTCTTCAACACCACCCTAGTAAACCATCACCCCGAAACGTACCTTGGCTTTAAAGACCAGTATTTGCAACTTTCTTTCGCTTTGCCACACAATAATTCCAATCCATATGTCTTAGGAGAGCACAAAAAGAGCTCATTTAGACTGCAACATAGTCGAATGCTTACCTTGTGGAATGCCAACATTGCCAGTGAGACCCTTGATCTTAACTTGTATGGATCTCACCCTTTCTATATGGACGTACGATCCCTTCACGGGACAAGTTAATGGAGTTGCTACTCAATAGCAATATGATGGATATTGTGGACACTGGAGATAAAAAATTGTTGTATTGATTTTCAAGAAGGTTATTAAATTCAGAAAAAAGCAACGTGAATAACTAATTCTCATTCAATTCACTTGCAGAAACGTATGTACATGAGCTATATAAAAAGCATAAAAGAATGGAGTTATTTAGGCCAGCTGTCCATCCAATAACTAACTAAATAATTTTACATAATAAAAAACTAACACAACTAACTAACAAGAATATGTACAAAGTGACTAGCTCAGCTCCAGCTTGTCTGCTTGCTCAATTCCAGCTCTAAAACGAGAACTTAAGATGTACTATAAATATCCTTTACAGACATTTTGGATAATTAAGGAACATGAATAGAAGCATGAAGAGGTTTAGTAAATCCATCAGCAATATGGTGTTGTGATCGAATTTGTAGGAGTTCAATCATCCTAGCAGCAACCTTGTCTCTTATGAAATGACATTCGATTTCGATGTACTTGGTATGCTCATGATATATAGGATTAGATGCAATCTGAATTTCTGCTTGATTATCAAAGAAGAGATGACCAGAGATGCTATACTCATCTGAAAATCCTTTAGCAGTTGATTGATCCATACAATTTCATTGATGGTGGCAGGAACAGCTCGATATTCTGCCTCAACTGACGATCTAGACATGATTGCCCCTTTTTTAGATTTCCAAGAGATTATAGAATCCCCAGTGAAGACACAAAAACCTATTGTGTATTTCCTTGTATCAACACGAACCCCAATCAACATCTAAGAAAGCCTGCAGTTTGAAGGGTGAACCAAAAATTGCATTTGATGCTGAGAAAAATATACGTTGATCAGGGCTGTTCTTCAAATAACGAAGCAAATGGTGCACTGCTTTGAGATGTCGTAACCTAGGTTGAGATAGAAATTGGCTCAGTCTGTGGACTGTATATATGATGTCAGGGTGACAATGTCAAATAGATTAATTGTCCAGTTATTTTTTGTACTGGGAAGCATCGGGCAAGAAATCACCTTCGTGCAAACTGAGATGTGTCTTTGGATCCATAGGAGCATTGACTGGTTTGCAATTTAAGTAGCCTGTATCTTCAAGTAATTGCAAAGTGTAATGCCTTTGTGAAATCACAATACCAGAGGTTGAACGAGCTATTTCAATTCCTAGAAAATATTTTAAACATCCTAAATCTTTTAGTTTGAATTGAGAATGTAAGAAGCTTTTTAACAATTCTATAGCTTGAATATTAAGACCAGTGATGACTATGTCATCCAAATATACCAATAAGGATACAAGCTGATCTCCTTGACCTTTGGTGAATAAAGAATAGTCAGCTTTTGATTGGATAAAACCAAAACGAATAAGTGCTTGTGAAAATTTTGAATTCCATTGGTGTGATGCCTGTTTGTCCATATCTGGACTTGTGCAGTTTGCACACCAACTTTTTCCCCTGTTTGGAATTGTTGGGAACCTCATAACCAAGAAGCAAATACATGTACACGTCCTCAAATAAGTCCCAATTCAAAAAAGCATTTTTAACATCCAATTGCACCAAGAGCCATTTTCTATAGGCTCCAAGCGCTAGTAGTAATTTGATAGTAACTATCTTTGCCACTGGAGAGACGACATCAAAATAATCAAGCCCTTCCTATTGGGTGTAACATTTTGCAACCAAACGGGCTTTATGTCTATCAGTGGTTCCATAAGATTTATACTTGATCTTATATATCCATCGACATCCAATTAAACGTTTACTAGTTGGCAAAGAAACCACAGACCGTGTCTTATTTTGTTCCCTAGCTTCTAATTCAAGCTTCATGGCTGCACGCCATTGATGATCTTTCATAGCCTGATGAAAGAGCCGTGGTTTATGGTGAGAGGAGACATTTAGGACCAAATGTTTGTATGTAGGTGCTAATTTTCCATAAGATACAAATTGACCAATGTGATAAGGTAATTGAAGAGATGACTGGGAATTCAGAGATATCAAATTGCAATGAAAATCCTTGTGATATTTACGAGGTCCAATAATCCTATTTGATTTTCGAACATCAACAGTTGGAGGAATATTCAACTGTTGATTATCAGAGTAACCAACTACATTATCCTCTGATATTGCATCAATAGTCTGAATGGTAGGAGATGGTGACTCTACCAGAGGTGAACGAAGAGGTTCCACTAATGGTATAGAATTACCATGATGCTTAATATGATCCACATCACAATTTCCTTAATGAATGGATAGTGAAGGTACTGGCAACACTAAATCAGGATAAAGGATCAACTAGGTGATCAGCCTGCACCGTTGTATGAAATGGGAATATTTCATGAAAAACCACATCTCGTGATAAGAAGATGTGTTTAGAAGCCATATGGTATAACTTGTAGCCTTTAACGCCAGAGAAGTATCTCAAAAAACACACAATCGAGCTCTTGGTTGAAACTTGTTTATATGAACAGTCAGGTGGAAGGAAAAGTCAAATAGCCAAATACTCTAAACGAAGAGTAAGCCTTCTTATATAGGACCTCATATTGTGTTTTGTGATTTAAAAGTGGAGATGGTGTTCTATTGATAAAAAATGTGGCTGCTAATACACAATCTGACCAGAATTTTATAGGAACTCTTGATTGGAAATATAGAGCCCTTGCTACATTTAAGAGGTGTTAGTGTTTGTGTTCTACAACTGAATTTTGTTGTGGTCTCTCAACACAACTAAATTGATGTAAAACTCCCTTCATAACAAAAAAATTCAGTGAATGCCAACGCATGAGCATTGAATTGAGTTGCTATCATATTAAAGAATCTAGGATTAACATTTGCAGCATCTGATTTTTGTTCAAACAGGAATAAACAAGTGAATCTTGAACATTCATCCACTAATGTCTAGAAGAATTTATGTCTTGTGTATGATGGAACTTGATATGGACCCCAAATATCCCAATGTAACAAGGGGTGTTTTTATTAAATCTAGATGCATCACATGAAAGTTGATTTTTCAAACATTCTAACTTTCTAAACGAAAGATGAGTAAGTCTACTGTGCCAAACTTAAATAGAAACATTGTTCACAAGAGCATTAGAAACAAAATCAACATTAGAAATCGATTTTAGAACCTTGATATCAAGGACATACAAGTCCTGCAGCCTATCACCTTTGCCAGTCATCCTCTTGGTTTTGGCTTCCTGGATGATAAAATATCATGAAAGAAATCGATGGTGAGATGCGATCCAAGTGTTAAGAGCACTAACAGACATCATGTTAAATTTGAATTGTAGCACAAATAGGACAACATGAAATATAAGATTTGGGCTTAATCTGACTTCACTACACAGTCTAAGAAGTATTTGTGTGTTATTTGGCAGATTAATAGTAGAATTATCTAGAATTCTCGTTGACATAAAAGTAGAGGCAATGGAACACACATGCTAGGTTGACCTGAATCCACTATCCAAATGTCCTTGAATGAAAAAATTAGATTTATTGGTATGGAGTAGCAGCATATGAGATGATATTGTTGTCTTGGTGACCAAAGGTTGAGCTCCAGTTCGTATGCTTGCTTAATTCCAGCTCTAATAAAAGGTAATAATGGCCCACACTTGATGCCGCCTCCCGTGACGTACCCATAATATTGAGCCTAATGTCCAATGTTTTTCTTCTTCAAAAACGATATAACTTCTAATTTTCATAATGTCTGGACTAGAAATTTAACACTTTATTTTAAAATCCAATCAGTCATAAATTTAAAAATTCGAGTTAATTCAAAATACATTTTATTCAAGTTAATTTCACCAATCATCTTGAGATTTGTGCAATATTTCAAATTCATCCTTCCTATTTGTCATTAAAATTATAAACGGTTTCAAAATTGGTCATTTCATTACTAAAACAGAGTAGAATCAGTTGTGGCATCCCCAGGATGTGCCTAAGTTGTTGCTTTTACTGTGGGTTAGTGTTAGAATTAGGTTAAATGTTAGAGATGAAGTTAGAAATTTTGTAAAATGATTTGAATTTTAGTGCAATTGGGTTCCAATAATTTTAGTGCCCAAGATTGTAAGTGAAGGAGAAATTGAGAACATTGATTTCACCTTGGTACTTAAATGGCGTGAAAGATTCATTTACTCAATCACTACTGACTTGATTTCGTTTCTTCCAAAGTTCATAAAAAACCAAAAGCTGTTAACTCTTTTAATTATGGAGTACAAATAAATTATAACCAACTCACCCTTCAACAATAAAAACCTTTTATAGTGATAAACAAACCCCAATACATCTAGGATTTTGCTACTTATACAATAAAATTATACATAAGAAAATAATGCATATTAAAAATTTATTAATTATTACGTCTAATTAGTCCTTTTAAAAAAATAATAATAATACATCAATAAAAATACTCACAAAGATAGAATTGTTTTCAGTTTTTAAAAAAATTAAGAAAATGTAATTAGTATAGTTGGAAAAATATATTTTTTCTTATATTTTTCTTAATATACCCATATATTAAGCAATAGTTTAAATATGAGTATTTTATATTTGTTGATAGCAAGACACAATTAAGTAAGAGTATATTATAAATTTAAAAAATTAATTATACTACCAACAAGAAAAACGACTTATAATTTGTGACATGTTTCGAAATTGTTACAATTCAATTAATAACTATAACGACATTGATATTGTGTCTTTTCATGTAAAACGACAACTATATCGTTGTGGTGTCAACACACAAAATAATATATGGATGTCCATATCGTTTCAGTTCAAATTTGACGAGTTCGAAATCGTTACAATTTAAATAATAACTACAACGACATTTATATCGTTTCTTTTTATGTAAAACGACAACTATATCGTTATGCTTAAAAACGACGATTCGATCGTCCATTGTCATTCGACATGCCTCCGACATATATATGATGATCAAAAAATTTGTCCATCATACGTAAGACGATAAATAGTCGTTTTCAAGCATAACGATATAGTTGTCGTTTTAGTGCAAATTTGACGAGTTCGAAATCGTTATAGTTCAAATAATAACTACAATGACATTTATATCGTTTCTTTTCGTGTAAAATGAGATACTTAAAAACGACGATTCGACTTCCACGGTCATTCGATATGCCTCCGACATATGTATAATGATCGAAAGAGGGCATCAAGTGAGTTGATAGCACTCAAATGACTCAGAAAGAGCGAATGGAGATACTTTTTTTCTATTCAAATGTTCTCATTGTTTCTATTAAGTGAGATCGAACTTACTTGATGACCTATTTTTACCGTCATACATACGACAAATGTATGTCGAATGACTGTGGACAGTCAAATCTTCGTTTTTAAACATAACGATATAGTTTTCATTTTATACGAAAAGAAACGATATAAATGTTGTTGTAGTTATTATTTGAATTGTAACGATTTCGAACTCATCAAGTTTGCATTGAAACGATATGAATGTCATTATATTATTTCGTGTGTTTGACACTATAACGATATAATTGTCATTTCATGTGAAAANCATTTTATACGAAAAGAAACGATATAAATGTTGTTGTAGTTATTATTTGAATTGTAACGATTTCGAACTCATCAAGTTTGCATTGAAACGATATGAATGTCATTATATTATTTCGTGTGTTTGACACTATAACGATATAATTGTCATTTCATGTGAAAAGAAACGACATATATGTCATTTTAATTACGTTTTCAACTGAAACGAGTTCAAACTCGTTAATTTGTTCTGAAACGATATGAATGTCGTTACATTATTTCATGGGTTTGACACTACAAAGATATCATTCGTTTGATATGAAAAGAAATGACATTTATGTTGTTTTAGTTACGATTTAAACTAAAACGAGTAAAATGTCGTTTTGACATGGAACGAAACGATTTAAATGTCGTTGTAATTATTATTTGAACTTTAACGATTTTGAACTCGTCAAATTTAAACTGAAACAATATGGATGTAGTTATGATTTTAATCAAAATGATTTCAAACTCGTCAAATTTGTAAGGNAACAATATGGCTGTCGTTATACTATTTCGTGTGTTTGAAAGTACAACGTTATAATTGTCGTTTCATGTGAAAAAAACGACATATATGTCGTTTTAGTTATAATTTTAATCAAAACAATTTTAAACTCGTCAAATTTGTAATGAGACGATATGTATGTCACTGTCGTTTGATATAAAAAGAAATGATATCAATGTCGTTTTAGTTACGATTTAGTTTAAACGAGTACGATGTCATTTTTAATGAAAGGAAACGATATCTATGTCGTTATAGTTTATCGAGGTCAAGATTGAAAGGAAATTTAAAATTCAAAGACTTGCAAGATGAAAGTGGAAGGATCTGGGATGCAATTATTTCGAGGACTAAATTGAAGGAAAAAATGTCAGCCGGCGTGCGCCTAAGACTATAGAGCTGGTGCGCGCACATGGCCAGCTAATGAGAGGTATAGAGAGTAAGCATTTATTGCTGACGCGCGCCTTAGCTCATGCTGGGCACTCGCCCTATGGGTAAAACAACTTCTATGTCATTATGAAAATCAATCAAGCAGTGTGTATTTGATACTAAACGAAATGTAAATCGTTTTATGATTCAGAAATGATTTCAATATCGTTTTGTTAGTGAGTGTAATTTTCATACCGAAACGACTTCTATATCGTTTTGTGTCCCAATAAAAATTTCATTATCGATTTTTGAATAAGTGCATTTTTGTACTGGAACGACATTTACATC
>CAIGRP010072501.1:0-10335 GCA_903798385.1 Fraxinus cuspidata | reverse complement strand
GGCTCATGAGCTCGTCAATTTTTTTGTTAAAATAAACCATTTTTCAAAAAAATACCCTCCGCATTAGACTCGCCCGTGGCGAGCCAACTTGCTCGACTCGGGCTCAGCTCCTCCTTTGACAAGCTCGAGTGGCTCACTAGCCCCGTTTTAACGAGCCGACAACTGCTCTGCACGATTGTCACCCCTAGTTGGGATGGGATTGGGGTGGTGTGGTGTGGTGTTGATAAGAGAAGAAGATGATGTTGGGTGGGATGGATGGAGGTTAGGGGAAGAAGATGAAGTTGGTGGGGATTGGACAAATTTTTAATTTTATTATTTTATTGTTATTTTATTTTAGAAAAATGCAAACTTATTATTTACCTTTTAAATTTTGATAAATTATAGTACAATTCAACTTTTATGATCAACTAACAGTCAAATGGACAAAATCCGTCAATTGATCATTTTGTAGCAACAAAATGAAAAGATTGAGATTTTGAATGATGCAGATAAAATGTTTGAGTGAAGTTTACAAAAAGATAAAAATTTGGGATCGCAAATGTAATTAGCCCTAATATCTAATAAGTAATTTTACATTTCTTGTAGGCTTACCCTCAAACATGCTCTAAAGCAGAAAATGTTACAGAGAGTGAGAGAGAGTTGCCTGTTGCGTGATATACTGCATCTGTTCGCCCCTTGTAGAAACTAAGATTTTTGTGTGTGTGTGTGTGTGAGAGAGAGAGAGAGAGAGAGAGAGAGAGAGAGAGAGAGAAGTCATGTGGGGGGTGAGAAATTGGGGGTGATGGGGGNTATTACCGGTCGCCGACTCTGTTGACCACGATGATGACGCCTCCTCGTCTTCCAAGCCCTCCCCATCCGCTTCCTCTTCTCACCATCACTCTGGTCGCGAGGTATTTACGATTATTTATTATGTATCTTTTCTGGGTAATGAAGAAATGAATTGCTCCCGTTGATTCTTCTGTTTGGATTTTGGGGATACTTGCTGCTTTGTTTCGATTGATGACTTATTTCTGAAATGGGTGATGTGTTGTGTCTTTTCCGATTGCTTAACCAGTTTTGTAAATGATAACCTTTTCCGGGGAGGGGGATGGGCAATGATGGCGATATTGTAGAAACGGATATACTTGTTTGATCATTGATGGGATTACTTAGGTAAACGCCACAAAAGGAGTGCTGGGAAATTTGACTTCTTTTCTCTCTTTAAGCATTTTGTGTTTTCTATTTAATTTCGTTTATTATGCACATAACTTCTGCTTGATGAAATGATCAAGCGAAGGGTGTTCTTGCCTCAAAATTGAAAGCCAGACATGCTACTTCTGCTTATATTCTATTTACTAGACTCATTGTAGATAGAATTTTTTTTCGGCAATTTACCACCATTTTCGTTTTTCCAACCCATCCAAACTTGCAGGCTGCAGCACTTTGCAGTAACTTGAAATTGATTTTATTGGCCCTGCAATTGACGTTTGTTGAATGTTTAATGACTCGACTCGACTTCTGTGTCCAAGCCGTTAACTTATATACTCTGAGAGAGGTTGAACCTATTTTGCCCCTCACGGATTTCTATCGCGTCCTCAGAATTTTTAAGAGATTTAAGTTGAATTCTGGTACCAATTAGACAACCGTTGTCCGCTCTAAGAATACATGATCCTATTTTACTTCTCACGAATTTATATCGCGTCTCCAAAATTCGAACCCATATCAGGATTCAATTTTCCTCGAGGGGAAGGTGAGGGCTCAAATTCTAAAAGCGCGATAGAAATCTGTGGGGAATAAGATGGACTCAGATACTCCCAGAGCGAATAATACGTATGATATAATAGCTTAGACATAAAAGTCGAATCGTTACAAAAAACGTTTTTTTTATAATGACCCGACTTATGTACCCAAGGCTTTTAACTTTCGTACTGTCCGCTTTGGGAAAGTTTGAGCTCATCTTACCTTACACAGATTTCTATTGCATACCCAGAATAGACATTATGTAAGTTAACGGCTTGAACACAAAAGTCGAGTAATTACAATCAGCATAGTCAATTAATTTTGCAGAGATCGGTTGCTATGCAAACCTATGCCACTATAAATGAACACTTATCAAGTTAAAAACCATCAAATAATGTGTGAACTCATGTTTGCTTAAATGAACACTTATAACGTAAAGCCTTGTACTCAACGTCACATTAACGAGCACAAGAAGCATACAAATGCTAAACTACCAAGCGAGCAAATATACTCTTAATAAATTCCACCAGCTATTCCGAGTAAAAATAATTATTGAAGTATACGTGAATGATAACGTAATACCTGTTAAAAATGATTTCACAACATATGGACGAGGGACACGCGTCATGGTGCCTAAAACATGATAAGTAACATATTTAGTTAGAAGCTCACCAATCAATAACTGCCATGTGTCACTAAAGAAAATGAATTTTTTACCCCCTCAGTGTCATCAGAAATTTGTAAATAGGCATAGTAGGGAACAAAGAAAGATATGCAAATCTGAATACACTCTAAAATAGCTATTTCTTTTCTTGTTCTTGTTTTAAGCATAAATTCAGTGAGTTTAGGAAGGGAAAATCTTGGTTAGGTAAAAAGAATTTGTTAATCTCAATTTTGAGGTCAATAATCCTTGACTGACGTACGACTATGCTCTTCTCTGTGCATGCTTGTGCTGTATACAGGCATTTCATGAGCCTTAGCATTCAAAATCTTTGTTTACGTGTGAAATTTGTTATACACTATTTATTGTTTTAAACTGGAAGCTTGTCTCTCATATTCTTTTTGGAATCACTATACAGAAATTTCATGAACAGACATTTTATAATTTTAGTTTCTGGGGGAGATTTTTTTTTTTTTAATCCTGAAAAAGCTTCTATTAAATCGATGCCTTTCTACCAAATTTGCTTATTATGGTTTCCACAAGCATCCGGAGGTTGGGATTCACTATTATCTCTAAGCTTGTTAAAAACATTCACTTGCACTTGAATGCAGAAATCTTATGTGTGATTCAATTTTGTCTCCTGTTTGTTTTCACAGTAACAACCTCCAACGAATAAGATAGACTATCGTTTCTGTTCTTTGTGGGGTGTGTTCATATACTGTCCTCCAACAAATACTAATTCTGATGTTGCCTGCAGACCTTTTATAAAGTTGTTAGGAGCTGGGCCTCAAAAAAGTTCATGACTGGATGGTAAGTACAATTAGTTTTGTATTGAACTGCTGAGTTATCTTTAGACTCTGAGTACGAGTTGTTATTGTCAGCTATTAATTCATCCTGTTCATTAATTACATTTCTTAAATTGACTGTCACATTTCAGTGTCCTCTATCCAAAACTTTTAGGTTGTAGGTTTAATATGACTGTAGTGGTACTACTTGGCTATATTTATATGGTACAAATGCATAAGAACTAGACTGGGGAATGCAAGAGTTTCTACACTCTGATCATACCATTATTTTTATTATGTTTTAATGGATCAAAGAGTTGTGAGGGTGGAGAGGATGTACTTGTGCAACATTCTTCTGGAAGGTTTGAAACATGTCATAGTTTCCGAAATTGGTAAACTTGATGAATGAACAAGCTTTAGGCTACCCTGTGCATACAGCATTAATGATCAACCCCAATTGTCGATTCTGACTAGAACTTCCTGTAATATATCTGCTATACAGATCCAAGGTTTAGTTTATATGATCTTTGGGCATAGTAATCGTTGTCTAGTTGATGAGTAGCTTTTTGCTGGGTTCTTTTGTGGTAGACGCATCTTTGAGTCAATTCAAATATGGATTTATCTTCAAAGAAATTCTTTACATGTATGGTGAAATTCTATTTGATCTGGCAGCTGAATGGTTGTGATTTCATTGACAAAGTATAGTTGTACAATTAGTCTTTAACTTCAAGCTTGACTATTTTACCTGTTCTGTTGGTAGCATTGATGCATGGAAATGCTAACATTGCCATTTTCTGTTTATATTTGGAAAAGAAAGGGCTGTGGCTCTTTCACGTGGCTCATCAAGTTCCTATGCATGTCCTGCCCTTTACGACCTTCATCCTCCAAATATTTTTTGTTTTATGCTTTTGATGCTTTAATTATTTCCTGACTTTTGTTTGCCTTGATAGATGGATAGATCATGTATCAATGAATATGTTTGCATAGGTCTGTATTGTACAATCCAAATGAAATAGGATTGTGCAAGAAACTATCTTGTGTTACACCAGACCCCTGTTTATTTTCTCTTTGCTGCTTTATCCTTGTGCAGTGTCATCCTCTTGCCTATAGCAATCACTTTCTATATCACATGGTGGTTTATTCATTTTGTCGATGGGTTCTTCTCCCCGATTTACGAGCAACTTGGAATTGAGATATTTGGTAAGCATATTGCTCCCTTTTCTAACACCAATAAGTGTGAGCATGTTTTTAGCATTATTATGTCAATTCAATACCTAGTTGACACTCATAATTCATACATTTTTTGATGGAATCCTAGAAGTTATATTATATGGAATATTTTCCAAATTGTATACGTAATTAGGGTTTTAGACTGCCTAATATTTTAATAGATGCTCTAGTATTTTAGAAGTTTTTTCTTACCTAAATTAGATGGATTATCTAGTATTTTGTTAGATTCTCTAGGATTTTACAAGATGTTTCCTACTTAGAATAGGCTCTTTGAAACCCTATATAGAGGTGCTTATGCATTGTAATACATACAATTTTGATAATGAAATAAATTGATACTCTCTCCCAATTTCTCTCTATTCTCTCCCTCGTGTTGTCTTTCTCCTCTCTCTTATTCTTTCCTTTTTGAATCTTGTTCTATTGTGCTCTTCATCATTTTCATATCCTTTATTGTTTCAATAGAATAGATAATTAGAACTATGCTACGGTCCACGGAAATTAACAGTGAGTTTATTGTTGTTAACTATGAGCATTGTTACCCTTTTGCAACTATAAGAAACTGTCAATAATGTTAACAGGTCCTTTTGACTGTTATATCTGATACTTATAGTAAATATATTGGTAAACATTTTTATCTCTCGTCTCTGCTGTTAATACTCGCTCTTATTTCTTTAATTAGGTCTAGGATTTGTTACTTCCTTCACTTTCATTTTCGTGGTTGGAGTGTTTATGTCATCATGGTTGGGGGCATCTGTTTTGAGCCTTGGCGAGTGGTTCATCAAGCGCATGCCATTTGTTCGTCATATTTACAATGCCTCCAAGCAGATCAGTGCTGCCATATCTCCAGGTAGACTTGTTTGAATTTACTTTGCAATTTCAAAAGGGTTAACTTTTCATTGTGGAAGGATGACCAATTGTTCTTTTCAATATTATTGCAGATCAGAACACACAGGCTTTCAAGGAAGTGGCCATTATAAGGCATCCACGTATTGGTGAATATGCATTTGGGTTCATCACTTTACTTCATTTGTCACCCTCCAGGTGAGCCTCTTCTTCATATTTAATGTATCACCCTCTCATCTAGAATATTTGTCTCTGAAATTCATCTCATGTTTGTGGCATTGCAAATTTTTTTTCACGCGGTTAATGTTTTCTAGCTTGCAAAGCTATGCTGAATCAGAACTAGGAAAGTGTGTTGTAATAAGCTAAACCTCACTGATCAGGCTTTAGACAAATGGAGATTTCCAAGTTCTAGAGTATTGTTGATTTGTAAAATCTTTGTTTTATTTCCTTTTCTTTGTAAAATGTTTGCCTGTGTGGTAGGATTTGTATATAACTCTTTGTTTTGACGTTGGAGGTAAACATCCCCGTCCTTGTATTAATTGTATGTTAATATACAAGGGTTGGGGGAATGCCAACACCCCCCCCCCCCCCCCCTCACACACAAAAAAAAAAAGGAAAGAAAGAAAGAAAGAAAGGAGCGAAGAGATTCTTAACCAAGAAAGATTCAGCAGGAGGGGTGCAGTATTCAAGATGGTTCTTGTAAGATAGTCCCCATCTATGCTAGCAGATCCATGAATGCTGATTAACCCCGTAAAAAGTATCTGATCAGGGCTACTCAACCTGATTTACTATTTTACGAAATAATGTTGCAAGGCTATTAAATTGACTACATAATTTGACCCTCACACAGAAAAATGTGTTCTGCATGGTGTTGGTGGGGTTTGTTCCTCTTGCGTGCAAATATTGGAAAACAAAGCTTACATTAGGAACTCAATTGACTGATCAAACAGGGAAGTTTTTTGTGAATCAGCTGGTACTTCATTGGCAAATGATTATGTGATATAAAATGAGCTGCCAATAGTTCATCTTGGTTTACCTCGAAGAAGTGGCTGACATGTATTTGTTCCTTTAATAGACGAGTGTGTAGAATTCATGTTATGTTGAAGTTCTCATCTTTTTTTTTCTCAATTCAGACTTATTCAGGAGACGAAGAGCTTTGCTGCGTTTATATCCCAACAAATCATCTTTACATTGGTGATGTATTCCTGGTCAACTCCAATGATGTTATTAGACCAAACTTGTCTGTACGGGAGGGAATTGGTAAGCAATTTCCTTACTCTTTTTATGATTGCGCAGTGTTATTAGACCATACCTGCATCACACATGCACAGACACACACATATTGCTCGATTATAAATCAAGTGCCAACTTTTAACCTTGTTGTATGCTTTGCATATAGAAATTGTCGTGTCCGGTGGTATGTCAATGCCCCAGATTCTATCTACATCGGATCCAAGAATCATTCAAGTGGACAGAAGTAGACCTGACAGAAGCTAAGATCGAACAAATCAGATGTACCCAACTGTTTCTGTACTTCCTTTATATACTGCAAATCTAGTCATTGACAAGTGCATGTGATTACCCTCAATCTAGTTCAATTTACGTTTCAGTTTTTGATTTTTGAAGAGTTAGATTGTAATCAGAACAATATGTAACAATTATGGCAATGTATAATATAGGGAAGTAGAGTTGTGTATAACTATAAACTTTTTGTTTTCCAGGCCATTAAAATTAGCATGTTCAAGTGATTTTTACAAGTATTATAGGAATTCAATTAAGAAAAAATTGCCGCTGGTATTGGCATTTAGAGAGAATGGATACCTAAGCAAGAAATCATCCTAGTTTATTTTTGGTTCCAAATTTAACCCAAAAAAGGGCCGGCAATCTTTTTTTTTTTAATGTCTAGCATTTCCAAATACTTGGCATCAACGAAGTTTTTCTTTTTCAATTTGAGAGGGGGAAGGGTAGAGAGACTAGATTTAGATGCAAATTTTTCCAATAGATTAGATTAAGGTATTTCCAATCTTCTCTTACTTGTTCGGACTTGGGTTCAGTGTACCATTTTTGTTTTCAAATTGAAGAGCTCTTAAGAATATCTATAGCTACCTTGCAAAATATGAAAGAATTGGTTTACATGTAAATCTGTGCATTCGGTGAATTTTTCAGAATTTAACAGATTAATTATCTAATTTAAATAATTTTGTGCTTTCCACTTGCAAGGTGGGCGTTTGGTCTAGTGGTATGATTCTCGCTTTGGGTGCGAGAGGTCCCGAGTTCGATTCTCGGAACGCCCCATATTGGGCCTATGTTTTCCCTTTATTGAGCATCAGAAAATTTTGTTTCTAGCTTCTTTTTGTGGATAACTCCTCAATTGTCCGATGTTTCCTTAATTTGGTGGTGTTGGAATAATAGCTTCGGATCAGTTTCATCATAGAAGCACTTGTTTCAAATAAATCTTTGAAAGCACTAGTGTATAGGAGCAGATATAATTGACCAAGATTAAAACTCACCAGCTCAACCCACTTTTGTCAGATTTCAAAAAATGCACACCGTTTATAGTAGTACAATTAAGCCTTCCTTTCATTGCAGGATATCAGTTTGTAAAATTCATTTTTTTCTAATAGCCCAGCTGAAACTTTTGGTTCGAGGGTACTTCAGCGCTATATAACATGTGCAATAAGTTGTCACGAGCAATCAATCAAACCAACTCGTATCTTGATATATTATACATAATCTGTCTTGTGCCCTGCCATGTCTAGCTAGATTCTTGTCCCAAGACGGCTTAAATTTTCATTCGCTAACAGAACTCTGTACACTGATTTACATCTTATGGAACTACATATATATACATGAAATATGTACATATTGGCATGTAAGCATAGAGACAGACAGGCCTAATAACAATCTTCAGCATCCAAGCGCTGGCAAAAGTTAACGTTAACACAATGATCCAGTACTTTCAACCAAGCTGTGTACCTCTTCATGAATGCATGACCAAATCTTCATGTTTCCTGGAATCAAATAGTTCTCCTGAATGCAACAGAAAACACAAACCCTATTGTGTGCATTGATTCGATGAATATTTCCTTTATTTTTTAGGAACATATGAGAAAGTCGACAACAAAGAAAAATGGCACATCTTTTCGTCTCAAATCAGCCTGAAAAGGAGGTTTGACAGATATGCTACACACTGCAAACTCAGTCGCTAAATACCATCAGATATCCATGCATCTTTTGTTTCGTCTTTCCACAATCCCCATTTCCATCTTACTCTAGAGCAATGCGCCATGCACCTTGAAATAAGGCTGTTGGTGACATTAGAGACAACATCACGGTGGATAAGCAATGCCATGTCAGACAGTTTAGTACAGTTCTCCAAAATGGAGAAGATGGTTGATATTGTCATCTCAATATCGTTCACTGTTATATAAGCAGTAATTATTTTCAACTCCTTCATCTGAAGCCTGGATTCTAAACCACCTTGGCCAGGATATGTTTCAAATTCTGACCAAGCTCCAGCGGTCAAAGTGAGAGAGCTTACGTTCGGGAAAACGTTAAGCATTAACTCAAAGGTGGACTTAGTTACACCAACTGGCACTTCCCACCTTGTTGAGACAACAGTTAGATTCCTAACTGTTTTACCAAAAGGAAATGTAACAAGTAGGTTGCGGAGGTCCGCGGATTCAAGATGAAGCCTTCTCAAGTCATGTAGTCCTTTCACCTTGAAGTTGCCAGCAGTCTCAAGAGAGAGATGTAAATCAGATAACAATGGAGTCTCAATCACAAGCAGCTTTGGCTTCACACAAATAAGTTTGAGCTTAACAAGATTGGGTGCAATGATGGCTAATGAATTTGGAGCATTAGACACTATACATTGACATGTTTTGAGGTGCATGAAATGAATCCTGGGTTCTTTAAGTCCTCCAACCCCAATCAAATTAAGAACTTGCAATGAAGGGAAAGATTCATTGATCTTGTTCAAGTCCTCGTCATCCAATCTAATGAATTCAAGTGTCAAATTTGTGAGCTTTTGCATTGGATTTAGGCCATCAACTGATAGCCATGCATTCTTGACATCTAACTCTGAGAGATTAAGACCTGCATATGTATGAATACAAGATTTTAATTGAAATGCAATAACGTGCTTGATATGAAACATCAGATCATCCTATCATGTTATATGGACTCAATCATCCATATAACTCTTGAGACTTTTCAATGAATCTATTCAATCATTATCCCAATTCTAAACTAAACCAGAATTACTGCAAGAACTACCAAAATGCACACACTTCTGGAGATATTCAGCTTCATAAATCAATATTACAATTCAATTAATACCTCAAAAACCGCACCGACCATGCAAAATTGCAAATTATACACGAATTAATTTTAATCTAACTGATTGCATAATAAAGAATTACTTTCACATATTCGCAGAAATTAGAGGGGAGAATAAAGGCTCACAATGGGAAGAAATAAGAGATAGCACATCGGATCGGCGCCAGCAAGACTGAACCCAGAAATCCGATATCGAAATCGATTTCAGTCCTCCACACACCTTAGGCAACCACTCCATAGAAAAATTCGCATCACTCAAGTACAAATCGGCCTCCTCATCCTCCATATCACCGTAAGCCCCATATCTTAGCGGCTTCTCAACGCCCATGGAAACGCTCTCGACGATTTCCAATTCGGAGATTAGTTTAATGAAAATCTCCTTGAAAGGCGTGATCGAGGAGCTGGTTAGAGGAGACCGCGATTTGGCATATCTATCATAGGAGCACTGGAGATTGACGGATCGGATATCACGAGCAATTGAGTTCAGGGTCTTCGAAGCAACTCGGCACCGAGCCAAGTCCTCCGAATCTCCGAGTCGACTCAGGATCTCGAGGAGGAGCGGTGGAGGAAGGTCTTCCATGGAGATGGGAGAATCGAATGCTATGGACCGCTTCAATTATGTCGGGAAATGAGTTGAGATAGCCTGTAGACAGACCCAGTAAATACTCTTTGTTTAAATAACATTTAATAAATAGACTTTCCTATAGTACCTTCTTATATGGAAATTGCAATCAAAGTCACTATAAGAATATAGAA
>CAIGRP010072488.1:0-13386 GCA_903798385.1 Fraxinus cuspidata | reverse complement strand
TGCAGTGATGGATTTACCTTTTACATATGTTGCAGTAGTTATTCATTGTTCAGTCGTCTTCTTCAGACCATGTACTGATGTCCATCTTGTGTCACAAAACTCTGTATCGGTCCTCTTGCTCATATCACGTTCATCTTTTCTAAAAATTTCACTAATTAATACGCTACTAAACTTTATCCATGTAGAAACATGGTCATCTGAGGCTTGTAATGGGANCTTGTGTCACAAAACTCTGTATCGGTCCTCTTGCTCATATCACGTTCATCTTTTCTAAAAATTTCACTAATTAATACGCTACTAAACTTTATCCATGTAGAAACATGGTCATCTGAGGCTTGTAATGGGATAACCGTGGAGCTAAAATTTCCTCATAGAAAAAGTTTTATTTAAAAACTGAACTAGTCTTCCTTAAATGGATAGGTGGCAGTCATTGGTCTGACTGAAGCAACTTGATTCTTATGATGTAATGTCCTTTTAAATGTACACTTCTATTTTCATCTACCGGAAGTCCTTATGTGTCCTAAGGTGTCTGTCTTCTCATATTGATGAACTGTTACTGTCCATGCCAATGCAACACCTCCCGCCCCCGCCCCCGCCCATATAGGTGTTTTTATATTGTAACTTACGAGCCTTAAATTCTTCACAAATTGTGCTCAAATTTCTTTAGTGCTTTAGAAAACGGTATGTTTCTCTGCAACTGATGTGCTTTCTGACAGTGCTCAATCTTGAACTATTTTTTCTGTTTTATGCATATAGTTTAGTCAAGAATTTCTGTGAATATGTGCAAATAGGTGTCTCGCGTATTTACTTTGACCTTTATTTGGCAAAGTTAATAAATCGTTCATAGATGGTCAAACTTCATTTACAACAAGACATTCCAATGGACTCACAAGTAATATCCATTTATCCACCACTCATTTTATCTATATTATAAGTTCTTCCCAATGGAGGCTTAATAATTACATGACTGAAGATGACCCATAAGTTTCAGATCCCACATATTCAGATGTAGAATAATAAAGCAGTTTCAACTCATTTTGATGCATCATTGGCTTCTCCATTTACCCTTGTAGGCCGATGTAATATCACGAGGCTACTATGGTTGGAATTCTCGACGAGCCATCCAAGTACTTGATCAAATTTTTCCGAAGGTACTTCATGGCGTGCTACCAGTAACTTCTGCTTTTGAGTTCTAATGATATGAACAGAAAAAGTCATTTCCATAAATTTAGCATCAATTTTATTTGTTGCATTATCTATGATATAAAAAAAAACTTATTTTAATGGTATGGAAACACAGTGCAAGGTCATACACTCTACCATAATTTATGCATTATCTTTAACTAATGCTATGGATATTCAATAGAGTAACAGATGATGAAGATTTCCCTGAGTACAAAACATGTATTATGTAATTGATTTAGTAAAATCCTTTTTAGAGTCGTGAGTTTTTATAATCGTCAAAATATTATTAATCCTTCTTCGACATTCTTTTAGATGTACAAAAAACACAGTAATATCAGATATCTTTATGACATTGACTATGCTTTGATACTAAACACAACGTTTTTCTTTCTCAGGATGCTGCTATTCAACCTTCATTGGTGATCGTATACTTCGGCGGTAATGATTCTATGGGACCTCACTCATCTGGACTAGGTCCTCACGTACCGCTTCCAGAGTATATTGAAAACATGAGAAAAATAGCAATCCATCTCAAGGTAACTTATCCACAACGAAAAATGACCCGAAAGTGTTTGTCTCTGTGAAGTAGTATTAAATGAACTTATAGGTCCAGCTGTCCAGGTTACAAGGTGTTGTGGCAACATCTAGTTTTGATTAAATTATATTTCACACCCAATTAAATTACTCAATGCTAACCAAAAAAGATACGTTTTTGCATAAAACTTGTTCAGTTTTTGACATTTTCATCAAGTCAAAAAGTTTTTTGGAAAATAATGAGATGTTTTAGGTGATTGTGATTGCATTTTGAATCGCCTCATCAAGGCTTACTTCATCTAAAAGCTTAAGTTCTAGGAGATGGGACATATTTATTTGTTGAGATCTAGTCTTCAACATTCTGTTTGTGTTTTAGGTGCGTGATATTCGAGGAGAATATGTCAAACTCGGTAGTGTTAATGATATATGTCTTGTTTCAAAAAATATGGTAATGAAAGCAGATGCTTAATATCGTCCATTACTTTCTTCTCTGATAGACTTGTCCTCGGAAAGAAAATGCTTATGCTAACTAGGCTGGTCTCTATTTTCCTTTTCCAGTTAGAAGCCATATAAATTTTAACACTGCATCTGAATTTCAGAGCCTTTCGGACACAACTCGCATAATCTTTCTCAGTTGTCCACCTGTCAACGAGGCTAAACTTAATGAAAACAGAAGGTACTATTATGACTACGACCTAGCAAGGTTTCCTATATCTGGTATCAAGAATTTAGTGGTGTTTATTTGCTTTATTCACAACTAAATTGGATCACAATATCTTCTGTTTCCAAAACAGTCCATACCTCAGCGAGCTAGTTCGAACAAATGAATTATGCCGGAATTATTCAGAAGCTTGTATAGAGTTGTGCAAGGAGATGCATATAGAGGTTGTTGATCTTTGGACTGCAATTCAGAAACGAGAAGATTGGTTGACTGCTTGCTTTACGTAAGTACAATACCTTGTGTCTTTCGGATTTATCAAATAGTAAATTTATGCTAATGAACATTTATCTGGTCAAAAAAGATGTTAAACATCAGTTGTGTTGAAACAGGAAACCGAAGATCACTACCTTCTCTATAACTAATACAAGAAACATATAGCTAATCTTTACTCCGAATAAACTTGGGGTTCGCCTACCCCAATCCCTCTCGTCACTCCGTTCAATCCACTATAAAGAAATAAAATGTTTTGCAACTACCTCAATCCATGCAGCTTCTTGTAAAATTAAATCTCCGGATTTCGCCAGAAATTCTGTTTTTTGGAAATGCAACTTAACAAGCTTGTCAAGATTTTATTATTCTAAAGCCTGAAAGAAAAGGTAAAAGTACATGAAAGTAACTTTAAAGCTTAGCAACATTAGTATCTAAGCTTAGAGGTTACTAAGTTACATTTTTGCCAAAGATGTTTGAGCTTGTTCAAAAGTTACTTTTGTGGGAGATCTTTAGTTCAAAGATTTACTACTTTACTTACTTCTCGAAAAAAGTAGGCACTGTCTGCTTCTTTGTTGTCTCCTAATCATCATTGTTTCTCTTCGACAGAGATGGAGTTCACTTGTCAGCTGAGGGCAGTAAGATAGTTGTGGAAGAAATACTCAAGGTGCTGAAGGAAGCTGAATGGGAGCCATCTCTCCACTGGAAATCCATTCCCACTGAATTTGCAGAGGATTCACCCTATGATCTAGTTGCTTCTGATGGAAAAACCACCTTAAATCCATCTGAATGGACTTTTCACAGAGAAATTCAATGGGACTAGGTTGTCTTAGTCATTCAACTGTTGTTTCGTGTGATTAAAATGCTGTAGTTCGGAGAAAATGATGATATAATATTATATGGAATTACATTGGTTCTATGAATGGAATTTTAGTTCATTTTCTCTCTATAGAATTCACCTTTTATTGGATGGTTGTGATGAGAGAGAATGAGTTATTAAACGATTTTTATTTATTTATTTATTTTTGAAAAAAAAAAAAGGAAATAAGTGCGCAAATATTACGGCAATAAATGAAATTGTCTGTCGAGTTTGTCCACGAGGGACTCAACAAATATGATGGATGCAAACATCAAATATTTATCTCACTCATTTTATCACTTTCTTTTTTCAAATTATTGAATTTAAGATAATTGTATTCACAACACAATTTTTGTTAACTAAGTCACATTTTAATTGTAATGAAACTCTCCAATCTTTCTCATTTTTGCACTTGTATACCGAACATTTTTTTTTTCCGCATATTCTTATCCTTTAACTATTTATTAATTAACATATTTTATCTTTGATGACCTTTTTTGTCCAAATATTTTGTTAGCAAGCATCGAAATGAAGAGGAAATATTATGTCTAACTTTCTTTTTTTTATTTAGAAATATGAGAGACTAGTCTTTTTACCTCAAGAGAGAATTTTTTGGGCGAAAAATATCATCAAAGACAAGATGTCTAAGTAATAGATTGACACATAACCTTTCACCCAGTACTTCAATTTGCTTCATTATTTATTTATATTTTTGCTTCTTTAGACATACGAGAGACAAATGTCTTTTCACCTCCAAACAGAATTTTTTGAGCGAAAAATATCATCAAAGACAAGATGCCCAAGTAATAGAGTGACATAGTAACTTTCACCCAGTACATTGATTTGCTTCATTTCTTTTTACCTGTCAAATGGGAACACATTCAGATTGAGAAAATTTAAGATTTTCACATTTCAAGCTAATTGACAAAATCCATTTACGACCAAAGCTCCAATACTCTCGGAAAGAGTGGAAGAAGGGAGGAGATTCTATAATGCGAAAAAGATGCAATTAAATGGAAAAAATCAAGCAAGAAACCATAGGAAGCTCAAATATTGACAAATGCTCTTATATTTTGATGCTATAGCCACCAAAACCAAGTGATTTATAACAACAATTTCAAATGTAAGTCTTTTTTCATTTACTGACTTCGGATAAGAAACATTGTATATGAATCAGATACAAAACCAAAACCTCATCTTTCATCTCATGCCCGAAAGGTCATTCCTCAATTCCTTAAAAGAGGATGCTTCAAAACCTATACAAAATCTTTGAATGTATAAACTCTCTATTTAACCATTAATCTACAGCATGCACAATGTGATCATCAATGTACCGAACCAAGTCAGAATTGGTGACGTATTGAGTTCGAATTTTGAAAGACTCGTTCTCTATGAAAATATCAAAAGGGGTTAACAGCGTATGATTGGGAAAACCATGAGTGCTCAAGGGCCTGCCTTGCAGTCGGGCGCCTTTTTGGATTAGTCTCTAGTAAGCATAGCATGAAAGCAATGAACCCAGAATCAGAAACCTGCAGTTGATGCTCCAGGGATGTCTCCTCAGGGATTATATACTCTAGCTGATCTGTCTCCTGTTGCAGAATTGCATATAAAAATGAAAATGGTCAAATAGAAAATTTGTATTTACGAGAAAACTACTACTAGAATGCACACATTTCAAGGTGAAGGCCAACTATAACTTGGTGATAAATTTTGATAATATTGTAACAAAAGTAGATTCATTCATTTCAGATTAGGGAATTCATTGACCTTCGACTAGCTGGAAAAGGGGGTTGGCACATGTACAAGGAACTGAAGTTATAAAATGCTGAAAACTATATCATTAACAGCAAACACAACTATAGAAAACATAGAACTTCCAAACACAAAATAGAAAGAACCTCGGAAAAAATTGAAATTGGTATAGTCATATACTATAGGAAACACAACTTTCTAACAGTCAAATTGAAAGAGAACAAAAATGGAAATAAGAAAAAGAACAAACCTCATTAATATGATAAAGATCGTATTCTTTTGTAAAATACTTGTGCGTCTCCTGCCCTCTTTGCAACATATCCATGTCAATGGGACCAAGTGTTCCTACTATGCGAGCAAGCAGCATTGGAATTGCTTCATTTGGAAAAAGAACCTGGTGGATAACAGATGATTTGAGGATACATGTAGATACTCACAAATGCATAATCTATTTGATTAATATTTGGAGTCCTCGTGTGCTTGTCTCTGTTCATTGTTCCACAGAGAGAAAAAAATAAGAAACTCGAACAATCCTCAGGACAAACCTTCCAAAAGCCATCGACATAGCTTCTGCAAAGCAGAAAACTGATTGGCCCGAAATATTCTTCTACTCCTTGTACTGTTCTTTATATTTGGATATAATTTAAGAGCTGATACAAGTTACAGTCTTGACTCTTCCACACACACCCATAGTATTTACAATTAACTTTTACCAGCTATATTTTTCATAAAGTGCTTGTTTAATCAAAATCTGCTAGTGTTGAGTAAGCATAAAAAGGTAAACTTACTTTTAAGTAACTCATTGTTTCAAATAATGTTTGAATTCTCTTTTTCTAGCTTTTAAGAAAAGTCAATAAAAGTTATTGTTATTTTGATAGTTAGTTAGTGCCAGTTTGACACCCATTAATTTATTTTATGGTTTGTTAAATGATCATTTTCAACCACACATTCACACAATAAAATATTCTATACGTATACCAAAAACTTTCCTACTTTTTAACCACACATTCTTCTAAAAATACTATTCAAAACTCATTTTTTCTACAATTAATGAGAATCAAACATAATCTTAATTCAATGTTGATCAATAACAAATTATTTATTTTAAAATTTATTTACTACTTTAAAGTACATTTTTAAGCTTATGCAAACATGCTATAAGAGAAGACTGTATCGTACAGTTAGTCACTAACTACTGTGCAAGGAACATGCATGTAGGCCAGCAAGTAGATTAAAGCAATCCTAGAATATACCTCCCCTGAGCATAGCTCAGCTAAAATGCAGCCAAGCGACCAGAGATCAATTTTCTGGTCATATGAGAGGCCTAAAATAACTTCAGGAGCCCTGTAGGAACGAGATTGTACATAAAGGGAGAGGTTATCCTTCTGAAAGCAACTGCTTCCAAGGTCAATAACCTTTATCTCACATCTTTGATAACTTTTGATAAGAATATTTTCTGGTTTCAGGTCACAGTGTATGATTCCCAAATCATGCAGGTAAGCTAGGGCCTCCAAACACTGCCGAGTTATGACCTGTAAAAGAAAAAAAAAACAACCTTAACATTTCAATTGGTACCTCCTAATTCATATCTAACTGTTTCTTTGCCAACAAAACTAGACTAATATAAAACACAAATGTTTATGGAAAGAAATCAGATCGTATAATGGTTTTGATAGAGAGACCTGCAGCCTTTGCAATGTAAAATATGGCACTCCACCAGATTCTTGGTTATATTTCTGGAATTCATACAAGTTTGCTCGCAGAAGTTCAGTAACAATAAACAGATGTTCCTGTAAGAGAATTTAAAACAGAAAGAATAAAACGATTAATAATTAACTCGTTACATAATCGATTCACACTATAATATTTTACTAATTAACATGCTTTGGCAACTGTGTAATCATGAAGAAGTTTGGAGAAAAAATACTCCTTTTCTGTAAACAGATAATTCATTACACGAGTTTATCACTTCCAATTTTACTTGGAGCATGCAAAAGACAATGTCTCCAAGTATCACAAACGTGGTAACTCATCAATTTTTTAAGAAAACAAGACATTAGTATTTTATTTCCAAAACATTGGATGACTATCAAGCACGTGGAATAACTAAACTCTAAAACCTAAGAATGACAAATAACTTTTAAAAACCGTGGGAGATAGATGGTTCTCTGGAATTTTCTCCTTCTGTTGAAAACTAAGGAATTTGCTAGCTAGCCACAGGGATGGGCAGCCTAATTTCCTTCAAATTCAACTATCTTGCTCTAAAATGGCTACTGGACTGCTGATACGAGTACTCTATCCTCAAGAAAAAAAAAAAAAGAATATGAATTATTACATTCTTTGATTTCATACGTGGATAAAGAGAAGGTAGACGTGTATTCAATAATTGCAGAAGCTACACCAAAAAAAATTAACAATCTCCAAACTCCTTTAAGCATGAAAAGCTCTAGTGTGTTAATCATAACTGAAATGAAAAACGTAAATTCTCAATTTTAACCACATGAGGAATTCTCGACAGCAAGATATTCTTAACAATTAGATATGGACATAGAAGTTACTAAAACATTTTCTTTAAAAAAAAAAAAAATTAATTTTGTGCCCTGTGTTTCATTTACCTCCCCACTAAACCCACCCACCACCAAAAGAAACAAAAGAGCGAGAGGGAGCCCAGAGAAAAGAAAGTAGTTCGAAAAGTTATCAGTAACCAACCAGAAATAACTCTATGAAAATTAGTAGACTAAAATTAAACGTATTTAAAATGGTTGTATTTCTCCTTGTATTATTTTTTTTTCTCGTGATATTAGAGCATAATGACCAAATCTAGAATACTATCTTTCATACAGCACTATACTAGGATGATGGGAACGGAAAGGATCTTTAGTTTATAGATCTATTAAAAATGCTTCCAAACTTTCTCTTATGCGTACCTGATGGTAGAAGTAGTCATAAAGACGTAAAATATGGTGTTCATCGGCCGGATCATGCTTGTTTACAAACTTTAGAAGTTTGATTTCATCTAAGCTTTGATCAAAAAAGTCCTTGTCATTTTTTATTATCTTCAAGCAAACATCCATCCCCGAGTGAAGATCATAAGCCTGGATGACTTTGCTGAAAGCAGCAGACCCAAGATACTCCGTAACGTAATATCTACCCGCTATGACACCATTCAGAACAATAGGTAGATCCTTGTTCTCTTCAAATCCTGTCCTGTAGATAGCATAATAAATGAGGTACAGCTTTTTTTTCACCAATCAATTGAAAAAATAAATAAATAAAAAATTGAAAGAAAGAAACAAGCTCAATATCTCCATAAAAGAAGGAATGACGGGTAATGGATGAAATGGCAAACCTGTTTTTTCTGTGTATAATTCTTAGGTCGAATATTTCATAATCTTCTTCCATGTTTTCATATATCAGAAGCTCATCAGATATAACAGCGCCATCTTCATCTGCTGCAGCTTTAGATTCATGAGGTTCTCTAGCAATTACTTCATTGTTATTTATTTCATAGTTTTCATATTCATTTGAGTGGTTATCTTTTGTATTAACCGGTATATGGAAGTCTGGGGTATTATTGAAACCTCCAACCAAATCATATGTAGAATTTCTTTTGGTGAAGTTAGTGTTACTTGCCACTGTTTGCCCCCTGGAATGATGAACATCATTTGCATCCACAACTTTTAGATGCTTGCAATGTTCTTCATGTTTCTCATCACTTTGTTCAAGATCGTCATTCAAATCATAATAATCTTTATAAGCTGCACCTTCTACATTTTCCACTATCGTTAAAGGCAACCCCTTTTCCAAATAATTAGTGTATCCTTCAGATATAAAACTATAATCGAGATGATCCTCAAAGGGCTTCTCTATCTGGACAGTCGTGATATACTTGTCTTCGCTCGGATCACCATCAGAATCTCTGCCCACAAAGAGGGGTGGCATAGCATAGTCTTCATCGTTTTCCTTGTACCAGAATAGGTCATTTTGCATATCAAAGTCGGGATAATCTCGTGCAGTACCAAACTGAGACAACCTATCTGATGAAGCATGAGAAGTCGGTCTAGTTGTACGAATGCCATAAGGATTTGTAAATTCTGCCAAAAAGAAAATAGAAGAGCGAAAGAAAACAGTGAATGATTCAGTTCCGGAACAAAGATAGTAAAAATCTTGGATAGTTTATCATCAAAGTGGGTATACTTCAATTTCAAATTTTACATAATTGACCAAACATTTGTCATACCTGCATACAATTACAAACAAATAATAATTCATTCCAAAATCTAACAGTGGTATAAAGCACAAAATTGCCAAATCCCATTTTAAGAGAAGGGTAAAAAGGATAAAACAATTCAACAAAATTATGCAAATAACGGGGAAATGAGAAAAAAATAATAATACCAGAAGAACAGACTTCAGTAGTAGAAGAACCCAAACTCACAAACTCCTCATCAGAAGAACCCGTACTTCTACCATCATCAACTGAGGCCACCGATAACTGCCGCCGCCGATTGGCCGGAAGTTTTAGCGCCGGAGGCGGAGGCAACATAGGGAACAAAAACTTCTCAAAATCAGAAGCACCCAGTTGAGATTTCTCTATAATATCGTCCACGAGAGCAGATTCTGACTCTGATAACCCATTTCTTCTCAAGAACTCCAACACCGCCTCAATTTCAACGCCCGGAGCTTCCATAATGTAATACAGCAAAAAACAAAGAATTCAATAGATAAGAAAAAGGAATAACACAAACTGACGTGATTGTGAATTCATGGGGTTTGAAGTGGTGTCCTCTGCAGGTTCAAAAGTATGAACTGATCGATTTTCAGCAGTTGGGTTTTGCATGTCAGTTGTTTGTATATACGCACATATACAGAAAAAAAATACAAAAGAGAGAGAGAGGGAGAGGGAGAGAGAGAGAAACTGGGACTACATGAAAGTGAAAGAAGTGAGAGGAGGGTGATTTTCCACTTTCGTTTGGTATAATTTGCTTTTGCTTTCTGCTGTAAAACACAAACCAACGGGAAAGAGGAGTCGGACAGATCTTACCAACTTTGAAAATTACTGAATCATGGTGGAATTGGTTTTCTGGTGGGCCCAATTGAAAGATTTCGAGGAATAATAGGTTGTTTTGTAGTAAAATTATTTTATTGGGTATTTTAGTATTTTCTGTTTTTGGTGGGGACGGGAAATTAAGAAGTCATTGCCACGTTCTGGGGTCCATTTGTCTGTATTCGTATTTTCTCTCCTCAACATTAATTAAAAATTGATTTTTGGTGGGGCGGGGTGGGGTGGGGTGGGTTGGTATGGGGGTTGAACTACTCGACAACCAAGTGTACTTGAATACGATAATCGATCTATCTTATAAACGGTTCTTGAAGTAAAGTTCGGACGAATGGCGTTGCTGGGATTGGATTTTTTGATATAATTCCGTGTAATAAAAGATTCAATTGCATTTGTATTGCTCGTTGTAATTCCTTTAAAAAATTGGTTGCCTCATAACTCCACCATTGATTATACTCGATTCCACATTAATCGGATAAAATAATCGATATATCTTGTATAGTATTCTTAAATTATGGTCCAAACAATTAGCGTCTATTGTTGGTGTTGGAGTCCCAAATCCAGTTACGTGTAATAAATAGTTTGTTTACATTTCTCTTACTCACTACAATTTTTGAGAAAAAAAGTTGGGTCGTTGTTGAGAAGTAATAATTCTTGAACCATCGATCACAATGGTTCCTAATCGATCAAAACAAATAGAATTGAGGTGTATGTAGTAGTTTTTGTTATTAACAATACTCAATAAAAAGGGTGGTTTTCTTGTCGATTATGAGAATACTATTTAGCTTATTTGAACATCCTTTCCAATCATGCATGTATTAAATTGTTGGTTTACTCTTGAAATTGCATGTTAGTTATATCTATGCCATTGCCCCCGTTAAAAGAATAGTCCATCATTTGCCTTGTCCTATTCCCATTTTGGATCCAATTCAATATTGTATAATTCAATCTAGGAATTATTAAAAAGATAAGTTGGTTAATAATTAATTCGCGTGCGGGTTCAATTATGCTTAGAGGGTTGGTCCTAATCAATAATCATGGCGCTTAATTATTAAAAAGAACACATTTTGTTCTTTATAATTAATTAGACATACTGTAGTTGACGTTGAAAAATGATATTGACGAAATTCAAGTCAATATGTAAATGAAGCTCAAAACCCGTTTAGATGAGGAAAAAAACACGTGAAATTAGAAATGTATTGTAATCCTAGTCTTCTTTATTATATTAAAATCGTAATTATCATGTGAAAATGAATCGTTCTAAGTTATAAGTTTTTTATTTTTTATTGTTATTAATTTCAATAATATATAATTAGATTTAATCTTAACTCCAAATAGGAACACGATTTCTTCCACACACAAAAAGTGATAGTAATTTATTTATTTGCTTAAAAATGTTTTCGTATAAATGAAAATTCAAGCTGTTGGTCTGTTGCATCCAAATCCCAATTATGATGCCTTATTATTAGAAAATGCAGCCTTTTTATTCTTTATAATTAATTAAAGAATACGTATATTACTTATTCCACAAAGAAGCAACAACGAGATTTAAATTATATTGGTTCAAGTGTGTGTTTCACAAAATCACGTTATGTACGGATAATTAAAACAAAAAAATTTTTTTTTTGACCTTTTCAACTCAAATATTCATTTTCTTATTAACAATGTTTTATAATTATTGACGCTCTTGTAGGTGATGGTTATTTTACAGTAATTCATTACTCCTTATAAATGATTAGACTCTTACCTAAAAATTACTTTAAAATCTTGAATATGGGGATGACGTCAAGAAAAAAATCTAAAATTTATTCAAATAAATGTGATTTTCATATATTGTTATTTATTTTCGTTTTGTTGGTTTTGGTATATCGACTTAATGAATTAATGAAATTGAATAATATACAAAAAAAATACGATGTAACATATTTTACGTGTGTTTTTACTTTTTTAATATGTTCTACCAATCTTAAAAGTGGATGGAAAATTTTAAAATAATTAAAAATGAACATACTAATACAAGGTAGAAACACTTAATATGTGTACATGATGAGTGCTAGTGTGAAGTGATTTGAAACCCTTCGGATTCTTGGGGAAATCTTGATATTATATTCGTCTGGAATAAAAATAATACAATTTAATTTCATTACGATTTTCGAAAAAGATCATTATTTAAATGTGTTCATATTGTTAGAAAGTCAAGATGTCATACACGCTCATTTTTACTTCAGTGAAATGTATTTGCATAACATTATTTTTCGATTAATAACCATGTTGTAGCGATTAGTGAACCCACCTCTAGTTAACAAGCATTTATGGAATAGAAAAATTGAGGATTGACCTTCAAAACCCAATACAAGTACATGGCTCATGTTTGAGGTTTGGTGGTGATTAAAATCAGATTTTTATTAGAATTTGATAGTAGTTGATAAAATGTGTGGTTGAAAAGTTGTGAGTCTCATGCAATATATGATTAAAATTAATTGTTGACTTTGATTTAAATTAAAATTTGAATTTTAATTCTTACCAAATCGATGCATAGTAAAATTTAGGATGTGTTTGAGTCATATTATTTTGAAAGAACGTATTTTGAAATAGTAGATTGATGGAGAATGTGTGGTTGAAAAAGAAAGAAAAATTATTGATGTGACGAAAAATATTATTTTATTGAAGAATGTGGTTAAAAACGAGTAGAAAAAGAGAACAAAAATTTAATGTGGTTCAAACAGGCTAAACATACAAAGTACAATCATTGAGATGCAAGGTTAAGTTAGTGAAAAAATATGAATTTATTGGTAAAAATATTTGGTGAGAGGTCTATAAGTAAAAATTACTGGTGCAACCTACTTTTCATTTTCGTGGGAACATTAATGATTATATAACAAGACCCACCCCACTCCATAATTATTATTGTTGGGCAAACAATCTTTTTCTACTCTCAACTTTCCTTTTTCTTTTTTTTCATAAAGACGATTCGACTCTTGCTTTTTCACTAATCTTTTTTCTGATGCTCGAAAGTTTTTGAAATTCAAAAACATGCATGCTTCATTGGATCTAAATGGATGAATATAA
>CAIGRP010072485.1:0-20132 GCA_903798385.1 Fraxinus cuspidata | reverse complement strand
AGGTATTACCGTTGGTGAAATTTAGAAGTTTTAAACATCTTTTAAACATTGATTGAGGTAAATAATTTCCAATTTTATTGGTTCTCCATTTTCTGGATTATTACTAATGTGTAATAATTTGCTTTGCAGGTCCTTTGACACTAAGGTGGAGGTTTATTAGGCAATTTTGTTGTCAAACGACCTCCCTGGGCGATGATGTTAATATTAATTATTTCAGTCGGCATCGACCAAATAACTGAAAGTAACTCGACACCACAATTTTGGTAAATCAATCAATAAACCATTTGGGCCATTTGAAGCAGCCTAACTTGATCAGTGCTGTTCATGGCCCAACCCAAACTTGGATGTCCTTTATTCGTTCACAGCCCACTTATCATTTCATATTGGACCGTATTATTTCTATTGGGCCAAACCCTAAAAGCCTAACTCAATTTGTTATATATCCCTTGTGCCCATTACTGTTGTGATAGTGTGTGAAAACGAGGGCAACTACCTTTAGAGAGAACAACGTTCTTTAACTTGGCTTCATGCTTCCAGTTTCGCTTTGTGCTTCCAGTTCTACTTTTTGCTTGTTGTGCCTGTTTTCACCCTCTACCTTAACCTTTGTGGTGGCTAATCTGTGCGCTTCCATGACCATACTCACATTTAGCTCTTTGTGGGCAGCCAAAAGGAAACCGTTTGGAAATTGGATTTGGGATTGGGTTTGATATAAATTGTGGTGATCGATTGAAAGACTGAGCCCGATTTCCTAGTGTAATTCGAGTGTGTTTATTCTACATGTACAAGTAACATTATTCTTAATAGCTTTTGAAACGATCTTATCCGGTAGTCGGGTTGTATGGAAAAAACCCATGAACTTTTGTCTTTCCCAATGTGCTATATGTACATAATGGATTAATGTACAAGTAGCATTATTCCTTTCCCAATACCATAAGAGCACTAACAAGAAGCACATGAATTTTAACAATTTCTACGGTTCATTCTAAAGCTTCTCCACCATTTTCAAATAAGGTTTTACTGCATGAGAGAAATTAAAGCATACTAATCACATCCATCAAATTACTATATCACCTCTTAATTTCAGAATAAAAAAGGAGAAAGAACCAAAACTTTTTGGGTACAGACTACTGAATGAATGAAACTTACTTGAATGGGAAAAAGCTGAGAAATTCGGTGCTTCTCAAGTGAATCCACAAGACGTTGAGGTAACCCCAATTTCGAAATATGAAGTTGACCCTTCTCATTTCCAGCTTTCGCTCTCAAATACTTACCCTTTGGATTCTCCGTATTTGCTTTCGCTATCATCCATCGAGCCTTCTCCAAACCCACCAAGTCCCTTGAAGGCCACCTCGCTCAAAACCGAAGAGTTGGGAGTCACCAAAGCTGATGTGAACAAAAGAAACACGAATTCAAGTTCAAGTTCCCATCGGTGGACTTGAGGACCAACTCGGCGGGTTACGGGAGGGAATGGCATAGAACACGAAAAGACGAGGGAGAAGCAAGCCAAGTTGAAAGTTGACCAAAAGCAAGCATCCCAAGGTCACCAAACTGAGCTTAAGAGATCAATGTCAAGACGTCGAGCTCACATCATGTGAAGACTATGATACAAAGCTAGAAATTAGAGGTTAAGGTTAACTCATACTAGGTTTACTGGATAGAAAATATGATATAAGTCAACATAGTACTAAAGTAACAAGCTCGATAGAGAGAATTCAACCTAGAAGGTGTCTAACATGGCCCATGTTCATCACCCTAGCAAGGCCTGTCAGACAAAAAAAAAACAAAAAGAAAAAAAAAAAGAATGATAATAATTAATGCATTATTAACGAGAATCATAGCATATTGTACTTCAAAAAGTTGTTTTGCTTCAACTTAATCATTAGGACAACTATTCCTCCTCAGCTTCACTAATATCTGTCAATCTAATCTCCATCAAAGGTACAGAAACAGGTAGATATCTGTCACTTTTATCCAACTCACCACATTCCTTCTCTATAAAAAATCATAGAATTTGAGTTTTCAATATGAATATCACGTCTTTTTATATTCCTTCATCATCCAATGATCAAAATGTCAGATTAAATTCTAAGAGAGAGGATACAGAGCATACTTGTTAATAATGTTAAAGGCATAAGACATATCGAGTCGAGTTGAATCTTACTGCTCTATAAGATTTAATTTCATTGGCAGCTGGGTTTTTAAGCACGGCCTGGGTCGTGCACGGCTTGGTGGGTCCCACTACCCTAATTAAAATATGATGTTGGCCATGTGATGGAGGAATCCTAACACTGGCAAATTTCAGCTCTTTCCCTTAACTGGTATGGGTTTGAAATAATAGCCAAAACAGATTCCCATGTGCTAAGATTGCTCTCTCTCTCTCTCAACCTTTCTTTTACCTCCTTTCTCTATTTAAACTCAATGTTAGATTTAACCTTCAACCTATCAATATTCCAAACTGCACTGTGCACCCTCTTCAGATGAATTTCCAACGTGTGTTTGAGGGGCGTCGGGGACAGAGATATGAGAGGCTTACTAGTGATGATGACAAGATGGGGAGGCATAAATGGTGCTGGGTGAAGAAAATAAATGGAAAACTTAAAAGGCTCAGGCTATTACAGTCAAGAAAGTTGATCTGGAAGCCATTTTCTATTAATCATATATTATCAAGAAGGATTGCTAGGATTTATGCAGATATTGTTATAGGAATGAAGAAAATGGATGAAATATGCCCTGCTATTGTCTTTTCATGTCAATGGGGACTTCCTATTCTTTCACATTCATCTGTTAGCAGCAGAAAAAGGTTCGTTTTTTCTTAGAGGACTTCACAAGGATTTGAATGCAAATTTATAACAGAAATTTGAGTTTTATGCAAGTATATATACAGTGTTTCTCTGATTCTTTAATAACAAAATCTGCTAAATTCTTGTGAAATTTCTATAATTTGACATGGTAGAGTATAAAATGCAGTCCATAAACATGTTTTGCACTGCAAACACTGTCCTCAGATGTCAACTCGTTATGCATAAACTTGGGGTCGTCTACATGATATTTTTTTTTTTGGTCTCTTGTACAGATAATTGCTACATGGAAAACTTGAAGCAATTAAAATACATAAATGGCAGGTGTAAATTTTGTTAGATCATTGTAAACATTATAATTTTCAGAAATGCTCAAGAACAGTAGTATTAATACTAAACAGTCTAGTTACTTGGGCAGAGTGGAAGAAGGGGGAATCTTGAAAATTTATGATTATACATACTTTTAACGAAGAAATCAGTCAATAAGATCGATTCTGTACAAGAAATAGGTTGAATTCATTTTCTTGCATACAGTCTGTGATCCATTTGAAAAATATTCTGCTGCTGAACATAATTTAGTACCTAGATAGTCCACCCAAGTGACCTTTGGAGGCTAATCCAGTAATGAATAGCACATAAGATTTTTGAAGACTTGATTGGGACAAAAAAAGTTGTCCAACTTTCACTTCCGACTTTGAACAACTCTTCTTCCTTTGCTTTGTTACAGCTTCATTTTCCTCCCATATATCTCGTTCTTCTTTGATTGTTTCCAGCTTCATCTTGAGTATTTCATCGACATCCAATCCAATCCGGATTCTGTTCTCAAACATCTTTTGCTTCTGCAAGGTACGACCCACCAATTTTTTCTCGACCCTCTTCTCATTATATTCTAGATTTTGTGAAGGAACTCAAGACCTTCACTTTCTTTGAGATCAATGGTAAGTAGAAGTTGAGCAGTTGTGCTCCACCCCACAGAGGGCTTTAATCTCCTTAAACAAAGCTAAAATATCCACACGCACCTCAGCCCGGTTGCCTTCCTGTTCGACTCTTATATGCACCTTAGCTCGATTGAATTTCTATGTATACGTATATATTCTTTGGATGGTTGGAATGTTAGCTGAAGAGGAGGTCAGATGGCCAGAGACAGACTGGTTCTATGTTTTTGCTCTAAACAACTTGACTCGATCATGGCTATCTTTTTGTTTATCATTTGCCTACTAACAAAGTTTATCTTTCAATCTAATCTACTCATTGTGCAACAAACTTCCTAAATAAGATGTATGTTTTTCATTCTTTAAGAACGTTGTTGAGCTTATAGCTGTGCAAGATCTAGTTTTTGTTGATGATGCAGTAAATTTAGGAATGAATTGAATAGAGTGGCAACAAATATTCACGTAGGTGGCTCTGAATTTATTGAAGACATGATACATAATGTACATTTACTAAGTGTTGTGTCGTTTGGATGAATACTCTAAAATTCAACTCTACACTTCAGAAACGGAGATAAAATATTTTTACGTTGAGTCTATGTAACAAAGATTTTTTGGCGCGGGACGGAAACGTGAATAATAATAAAAGGTTCATGTTTGTATTACACGAGCATATGTTACTCGAATTTCGTTCGATGGACGTGAGAAATATTGAAATTCACCGGATAACGGAAAACTTAATTATTATTAATCAAATACGAATATAGGGTTTTCAAACCTAATACATATTTAAAGAGTCAAAACGAATCCTGTTCAAATCGAAACTCTGACCTAATTCAGTAGAAAAATTCGAATAGAACTCAAAACTGCAAAAATGATAAAAATGCCCTTAAACTAACTTAAAATGGACCGTTAAATCATAAAATTTGACCCTGAATGTTTGATAGTTGTTTATGATACGAACAGTTAGAAGATAAATTTTAAACCAATTGGAAAAGAGGAGAAATAAGATATTTAAATTCACAATTTCAGACGCATTTATGTGGCTTTATAATTTTCTTTTTTTAACTTATAAGCAAAAAATTACTTATTCTGATGAGAATAGAAGAGTTAAATTTATAATTGATATATTATACAGTCCTCGTGACAGCAAATATTGTCCCAAAATCCTCTCTATTATAAGAGTTCGTTTGGGAAAATTGTTGTGGGTAGAGTTTCAATTGCATCTCCAATGAATAATTGTGAATTGTAGTACACATGACAAACAAAATGAGAATGGAGTGAAGATCGTATCCGAATGTGGATTCCAGTCATTGTGGTCCACATGTACGAAATATGATGTATAAAAAGAGTAAAGATAAATTATTTTAAAAAAAACTATCGACACGTGTTCCTACGAAGGTAAATTCTAAAAAATTATGTCTTGTTATTTTGATGCCCTTTCGAGTAGTATTTTGTAAAACGACATCATGAATTAATGTTTGATTATTCGCATATTACAATTTGAAACAAATATCAAAGATTCCATGATCATATAGGATGTCACAAATTGTATACTCTATGGTTCGGATATAGTGAGACAAAATTTGTGACGTGATCAAAATATATCGTTCACAATTGGTATATAAAGTTGGACGTTTTATGTTGATAAGATTGCATTGTTCTTGTTGAGATTTGTTTAAATTTGGGAATAAGAACAATAATGTGTTTTTGATGCACATTGAATAGGATCGCGTAGATAGTTCATTTGTGATCGCTTCGAATGAAACTCTACTCAATTATCAAACAAGTCACCTATATCTTGAGCAAGTAATGTATCTTTGATTGCTAGTTCAATTTCTTTGATGTACCAATGAGAGAAATCTTAATTAGAAGATTGATCTGGTGCTATGGGAATGGGGTTGAAACATTTAGATATTATATACTTGCGATAGTGGAAACCGTTAATCATCATGATGAAAAGATCGTCATTCTAGTTACGATTTGATCACAGCGAATTCGCCTTATATATTTACTTATGGTTGATTTCATCCTTAATAATTTGATTATAACAAATAAGATCAATATTATTTCTAACAATTGATTTTGAGTGATGATAGTTCAATGTTAAAATTAATCAAGCATTGTCAAAATCAACACATTATAAATCGGACTCGAAATGAAGATCAAAGGAAAAGTTAAGTATTCAAGTCAAATTATTCGAGACGAGAGTTTAAAAAACAAANATTGATTTTGAGTGATGATAGTTCAATGTTAAAATTAATCAAGCATTGTCAAAATCAACACATTATAAATCGGACTCGAAATGAAGATCAAAGGAAAAGTTAAGTATTCAAGTCAAATTATTCGAGACGAGAGTTTAAAAAACAAACATCAAGAAAAATCAAGATCGAAAGTATGAGAGACGATATCAAAGAAAAGACGAGAAGTCTAAGAGGCAAATTTCGAAGCAAGATCAAATACTAGATATCTTAATTCAAATATAAAGGTACTAATATTTCGATATTTAGCAATGAATGATAAAATCTCAAAAATTGTTTGATGCACGAAAAGATTATTTTATAAAAACACTTATATAAAATTTTTTTTTTTAAAAGTAAGTTTTTCAATTTGATATTTAAATTTTTACAATGTTACTTACCTTGAAAAATAAATTGAAAACGTTCTTCAAAAGCCCACATTTTTCAAAAAAAAAAAGTCAAAGTCACTGCGAACGTCCGGTTCGTCCAACGGTCAAATTTTTTGCCATTCTGATTTTTGAAGCGCAACGGCTAGTTCAGATGTCCGGTTCAGTGGCGCACGTCCTGTTAGTCAGAAATTTTGGTGTTTTGATTGTTATAAATATCACTTCACTTTGCATTCATAATACAACTGGAAGAGAGTTTTCTTGTAAAATATATTTATAAAATATCTTTTTTTAATTTACATTTTTACATTCATTTCATTTATTTCTTTATAACAAAAATTTTGATTGTTGAATCAAACTTCTTGAATCATTTCTCTCATCAAAGTTTTTCATTTCTCTTTATGCTTAACTTATTTATATCAATCTTAAAAGAGAGATATATTCTTGAAAAAGATTTTTGCACTTACATTGCATAAATTTTTTTACTTCTTCATATTGAAAATTTTGATTGATTGAATCAAACTTATAAAACATCATATTCATTAAAGTTTCTCATTTCTCTCTTAGTATTTAATTTATTACAATTATTCATTAAACAAAGATATATTTTGAGAAGATTTTTGAACCTACATTGCATTTATTTCTTCTTCATCTTCTCATTGAAATACTTTGATTGATTTAGTGGGATCCGTACGTCGATTTTAACGGGACCAAGCATATTTACGTTCTACTCCGCGAGATAATCAACGTGATATATTTATTTATTGAAAACCATTTAGAATTGAATGAAATCATTGAAATACTTTGATTGATTGAACCAATTTTTGATTATCATATTCATCAACATTTTTCATCCAATACTTGAGTTATCATTTATCACTATTTATTGAAGTGTTAGTTTCCCTTAGTACTTAACTTATTCGTATTATTTATCAAGTGAGGTATTCCATTATAAAATCACTTTCATAAAGTGCGGATCGTGTTGAAATCCCTTAAAGATCAACATTTTATAAAGATCGGTGCTCCTTATTGTAAGTCACCACGTGTGTTATATTGATGTCCCATGAAAACTCAACATTGTATAAGTGTGGGTTGTGTTGAAATACATTAAAGATAAAAATTGTATAAGAATTGGGGCTCCTTGTTGTAAGTTACCGCGTGGGTCATATTGAGGTCCCATAAAAGCTCAATAGTAGGTCGTGTTGAGGTTCCGTAAAGTTCAACATTGTATAAAGATCGGTGCTCCTTGTTTGTAAGCCACTAGAAGCGTTGTAAAGGGTTGGATTGCACTATAAGCCAATCAANTAAAGGGTTGGATTGCACTATAAGTCAATCAACATAGTGGAAATACCTTACTTGTGTCGAAGAGCTTGGTAACGGATGACGTAGATCATTACTTTGGATCGAACCTTCACAATTATATTATTTGCATCATCTCTTCCTTTTACTTAACCCTTTTATATTTGTACTTATTATTTAAATTAATCTATTTAGTCTTTACTTGCTTGAATTTATATTAATTTTTTGAAAAATTTTTAAAAACTAATTCACCTATCTCATGGTTAGTTATTCTTGGGTTATCTTTGTGAAAATGAAACTTAGAGGATAATACATGTTGAAGGGCAAAACGATTATTTTGTTGGTTTCAACATATTGACAGTCAAACATGAGTTGACTTGTGGCACGATAATTGAAGGATATTGTTATCGGATCATAATTTGCTTCCATAACTATCATTTGACTCGAGAGTGCATTCTCAATTTTTTTGTAGAATAAGCTGTGATTAATAGATGCATTTTAATTGGTCAAGAGTTGCATCTATTGGAGCTTGAGTATTATGAGTCTGGATAGGTTCATCTCTTGACTAATAAAAGTGTGTGACTTAATTGATCTACTACAATAAAGTTCAAGGAAATTTTTACAATTATGAAACCATAATTGATATGCCCTTTGTGGGCACATTTATTAAGTTTTAGGGTTAGCCACATTTTCGTATTTCCCAAAAAGGAAGGCACATAAGAGAAACAAGGGAGAAGGTCTAAAAGATAAAGTACCTGATTAGGCCATTAAAAGCTCATTCATGGTTATCATGTCATCCTTATGTGTGAGGATTTAAAAAACATCCAATGATCTCAATGTGATCTAAGATTCATCATTCACTTGAGTTTAATCATCAAAGGAAAATTAATTTCCTCTTGTAATGATTAAATCAAATAACTAACAAATGGTATCAAAGCCAATGGTTAATGAGAGCCTTGAATAGGATTAAGTTTTTAAATCCTCATATAAATTTCATTTTTAGTATAGGTGGTGTTGGTTATTTGATTTGACGTGTTTATTGCTTTATATGTTTAAAGTAGATGTTTATACATAATCACTTTTCGGTCAAGATTTTTTTTTTTTTGCGCTTCCCATTGTAATTTATTTCATTTGTTGCACTTTCCTCTAGAAAAATTTTAAGTCATAAGGCACTAGGGCTTTATGTATTCATTTTCCATATTTCTACACTTGTGTATCAAGAGAAGATGATGGGTTTTTGGGTTCCCGTTTCTTTCATGGAGACTTGGATTTTGGAGATGAAAAACCCATGGCATGAAAATTTTCTTGAAGAAGTGGAAGGAGATAGAGATGAAACAAACAAAAAGTAAAACCATTGTAGTGGTGGCGCAGCTATGGCCAAATGCAGCATCTAGTTATGGCTGTTACAACCAAGTAGCATGTGGTTGCGGCTACTTGCAATTGCCACCCAACGATGACGACTGTGATGGCCTCTTTTGGGGTCGTCGCCACCTGTGTTGTCACCGAAGATAGATGGTGGAGGTGGTACATGGTGGATTTACTAAGGATTGTGAAATTGGATTCAATTTTAAGGTTTTAGGCTTTTCTTTGAGATTTGAGCCAATGTTGTTGGATAAGGGCTTTTATTTTAAAGATTGGGACTCAAAAATTAAATTGACTCACATTTTGGATATTGCATAGGTGGGCCTACATGGAAATTGAAGAATTGGGTTATAATGTGGCCCAATGGAATGCTTTAATTCTTATTGTAATTTAAATTCTTATGATGGCGATAAGTGATTATAATTCATTTAATTATTGCTTTTATCGTTTTATGGATGATGAATGAATGTATGATTATCTCATGTCATGTAGATTAAATGAAATACCACCCGATGCACTAAAATCATATGCACTGGTATTGCATAATTTTTTTTTATCACTCTAAATTAATTAGAATTGGCTTAAAATTTTATATTTAATAATTTAGTGTCATTATAATTGTTTATATTTGGCCGATTAATTATTAAATGAAAACCCAACAGTTCTAAATAATAAGTGGGAAAGAGTTTATAAGCATGTACAAACCCGCGGCCTTCTCCATTATCCAATTTGTTATTAAAATACGTATGTCTAATATCTAATTACATTGGTATCCATATAGGAAGACAACATTATTTTAGATTAACTGAAATTTGATCTTGTAATAGAATATTTTTTAAATGGAATAATAGGGTGATAATCCTATAGATAACATCTAATATATTTCGGATATTTTAAAATTATTGGCGGAGATTAATACACTTATATATGAAGTTTTTGAAGGACTTCGTAAAGAAGGTTCCAACAGAATTATTCAAAGGCCAAATAATAATTAATCCTCATTTTTATTGTGGCATGAAATGCATAACTCAGTAAAATGAGTGGGAGGGTCCCAACCTTGTTGACGACTACATTGACCGCCTATAGAGGGCATGTTAAAAGTTGTAAGGGTTTAAGATCTTTGATTGAATATATAATTTTGGGTCTATATTTGCATACTTATACATGAATTATATAAATATTATTGTTTATTTTAGTAATACGTGAATCATTAATTTTACAGAAAAAATCACGTAATCTATTGTCAGTGATTCTTAACAAAAACCAACTTGTGGGAGAAAACTACGTTGGCTGGAAAAGGAATCTTAACGTTGTTTTTGCTGCTAAAAAACACAAATTTGTGCTCATTGAAGTTTGTGCCAAACCCCTAAAGATGATTCCGTGGAATCTTAGAAAACTGCCTATGAAGCTCATTGCTATATTTTGGCATCCATATCAAATGTATTGCAACAGAAGCATCAAAACATGGAAATCGCTTTTGACATAATGGAAAGTCTTCAAGAGATTTTTGGACATCAAAACTGACAAGTTAGACAAGCTTCCATTAGGGCAATTATAAACACATGTATAAAACCAGGCACATCTGTGAGGGGACCATTGGCATTGATTTCAAGATGCAAATTGACATGGTTCTTGAGACTCTTCTTGATATCTTCTCACAGTTTATAGTTGATTATAATCTGCACAAGATGGACATGTCTCTAACGAAATTAATGAAAGAGCTCCAAAATGTTGTAACTGTCTTGAAGGCCAGATGTAGAAATGCTTAGATTGTAACAGCTGGACCCTCTCATCCGAAGCCTTCTGGTGGAAAATGAGGAAATAAGATGAAGAGGCCAAACAAAAAGAAAGATAGCAAATCAAAATGGAAGAAAACTATTGCTGATGGAAAACCAAAGGGAAAGTGTTTTTCTTGTAGACAAAAGGGTTATTGGAAGAGTAGTTGGTTAGATTACCTAGCTAAGGGGAAACAAGGTAAATACAATGCCCTATTTATTGAGTCATGTTTAGTGGTTGATTCTACTAATACCTAGATCATATATTCGGGAACGACTAATCATATTTGCAATTATTTGCATTGGTTCCTGAAAACCAAGCACCTCAGTAAAGGGAAGTACACTCTTAGAGTTGGCATAGGAGCAATAGTGTCTACCAAAGCTGTTGCCACCTTTACTTTATATTTTGAAAATAATAGATATTTGATATTGGATTACTGTTATTATGTTCCCGAACTTACACAGAATTTGGTTTCCGTTGCACTTTTATATCGTGTTGGTTATTGGTATGTTTTACCCGTTTTATGGTGGTTATTAAGTTGAATAATTTTTTTATATGTTCGGTACCTTTGATTACTTCTTTGAGGTACCAATGAGTGAAGTCTTAATTAGAAGATTGATCTTGGTGATTTGAGAATCGGACCGAAACAGTTAGAGATATTATACTTGCGATAATGGAATCCGTTAATCATCATGATGAGACGATCATCACTCTAAGATATTTTCCATAGACATACATACCTGAGCTCAATAGTCCGACGATGAGATCGTTGGACTCTATTTGTGATTTAATTACAACGAATTCTACTCATGAAAATGGACTTAGAGTGTAATATACGTTGAAGGATAGAATGATCATTTTGTCGATTTCAACATATTGATAGTCAAACGGGCGTTGACTTGTGAAATGATAATTGAAGATATTATTATCGGATCATAATTTGTGTCCATAACTATAACTCAACTAGAAAGTGCAATCTCGATTTTTTGGTAGCATAAGTCGGAATTAATAGATGTATCTCAATTCGTCAAAAGTTGACTTAATTAGACGCATATATTGGAGCTTGAGTCTTGTGAGTCCGATAAAGTCACTCTCTTGGCTCTAATAAAGGTGTGTGACTTAATTGATATACTATAATAAAGTCAAATGAAATTTGTACAATTACGAAACCCTAATTGAGTGAGGAAAATTATTTTGCTCTTGTAATGATCAAATCCAATAACCAACATGTCTAACACAACCTCCACACGTGGGTGGTGGTTCTAGATATCCTCTCACATTTTTTCTTGCCATGTAAGCATTTTAAGGTAATGTCTCATACATTTGGTGTAGCTTAAAGCTCAATTGGAGATGCTCTTAGTTGACAGAAGAAGAGTTCTTCAAAAAGAATTATTACTACAAAGTTGTTGAGTATTTAATTGTGAATTCAAATAGTAATGTCAATATTAAGCCCATATTTGATAGCCATTATTCGTTCAAAATAATATTTTGAAAAATAAATTTTTGGAGAATGTGTGAGGGAAAAATTTTATGTTTACATGAATAATATTTTATTATATGAATGTATGATAGAAAATAAGAATGTAGAATTATGAGTTTTGAAATAATAGTTATTAAACATGGATTTTGTTATAAGCTACATAAATATAAAAAACTACTAAATCTTTATTTTATTAAACACTAATTATATTCTATATTTATATCATAAATTTTTATTTCATAAATATCCTATAAAATTTATTAAAATTAATATTTTAATTAAATATGACATAATTATTTTAGTACATATCAAATTATTTAAAATTCAATTGTGCTACATGTATATAATGATTTACATACATATGATGTGGTGAGATATATAATTGGATCAGGATTTCTTCAACCAAATTAAAAAAAAAAAAAAAACTTCTTCACCCTATTTTTAACATCTCATTTGTATGTAAATCATTATATAACTCCTTATGTATAAGTAGCATTACTCTCATAAGAAATAATCTTCAAATCAAAGATTTAGAACATGAATTTATCATATTCAAAGGTAGCCAAATTACACATCCATTCATGAAAGAAGTTTCAACGTAAAAATATTTCCACACAACCAGGAGAGAGAAGACGTTCAAGGTGAAGACGAATTGATTTAGGAGTTATTTTTTAAAAACTTCATTAAATGTGAATTTCAACTCCCCGTAAAAGTTGAATTATAGCCTTTAGAGAAGCTCAAAACATGAGTTTATTCGATAAAACTTTTTCAAGCTAATTTTTGGTCAAAATGAGTTCATTATTAAATCAATGATCACTCAATTTTACCTTAGACAATTACTTGCTTACCCAAATTTAAAAAGTTAATCAATGCTCACTCATATGCGAAAAAGGTTACTCATCCATCACTCGTACAAATTCCATCAATCCACCCACATGGACTGATGGACATCCTATACGGCATTGACAGAGTCCACGTGAATGGATGGGATTGGTATGAGTGATGGATGAGTAACCTTTTTAAATACAGGTGAGCAAGTGGTAACATAAAATAAAGTTCAATGAAAGTTGATTTAACTAACTCGATTTAAATGAGTATGAAGACGGTATTGAAGACTCTTTATTTCAGTTCTAGATTTATTGATTTATTTCATGAATTATTACAACTCTACAAATCAATCATTTGCTCACCAATATCGAACTCTATTCAATTTATTTCGTTCTAGGGGCAGATCCATAATTTTTTTCTCAAGAAGGACTAAAATTTTAAAAATATCAATGAAATAAAATTTATATATAAATAAGTCAATAATGCAATAACAACTCAATAACTTCATCTAATAATTAATAAGTAAATAAAAATATTAGTTACATAGTGGCTAATGAAATACTTATTAAGTCCTTATTTGATGGGCATTGTGTTGAGAAAGTAGAGTTTTGAATAGTGATTTTTTAAAGAATGCGTGATTAAAAAGTAAGAAAATTTTTGAATTTACGTGCAAAATATTTTATTGTGTAAATGTGATTGAAAATGAGTATGAGAATTAAAGAGTTTCGAAATAATGGTTGTCAAATAGGGGTTAAATGTGCAATAGAGTAAAATTGAAGAGTATTAATTTAAATATTGCATAATAGCAATATAAAATGAAGGCTTTAAAATGTCAAGTGTGAAAAAATACAATTGATTTCACAAGTAGAAACATTATAAATATAAAACCAATCAACAAATAATATCATAAAATTTAATGAAAAGGGGTTAAAATTTCACAAATTCTTTATTTTCATTTTATTATTATGTGAGATTAAAAAAAAAAAAAGGATAAGCATTCAAAACTGAGTTAACCAATGCTCATTGAATTTTATCTTAGGTTACTACTTTGCTAACCCAATTTTTTTTAAAAGTTGATCACTATTCACTTATATTTTTAAAAAGGTTTCGTATATCACTATTACCAATTCCATCTGTCCACGTGAAATCCATCAACGCTACGTAAAATTTCCGTCCATCCTCGTGGATTTTTTGTCCATGTGGATGACTGAAATTTGTATAAGTGACGGATGTATAAACTTTTTCAAATATAAGTAAGTAGTGAGTAATTTTTTAAATTTGCGTGAGTCAGTAGTAACTTAAAGTAAGTTCAATGAATATTAATTTAATTAACTCGTCAAAAAGTGCTTAACAAAACAACCTTTGTTTTTATGAAAATGTCTTTTACTCTTTGAGCTGCGTAAAAATCCTTTTAAACACACTCTAATGATTATCTTATTTCTTATAATAGAAATCAAACTATTTTCGTCCTATAAGTATATGCTATGTTTTTCTTTTTTATCTATTCGAAATTATATGCCACTTTCTTTACTGAAAGTATAGATATATTTATTTTTCTAATTTATAGCCCTATTTAATATAAATTGTGATGTGATCCAAGATACAAGAGCAAGTGGGCAAGGATTCATTGGTTGTTAAGGAAGGACCAATGATAAGATCACGAGCAAAGAAGGTCAAGGAGGCTATGAGACTGTTTGCTCAAGTTATGGTGGATGAAACATTGATCATGACAAGCACGTGAACAAGTTTTATGTTGGGTTTGGAAGAAGAAACAAGATGGATCAACTTGGTTCAAGTAGCAAACGAGAAACCTAGAAAAAGTAACTACGCAACATAGTTACCCTAGATGTGAGACCGCATACTTCTATACCGAGACTCAGAGTGGTCTTTTTGGATGAACTATGTGACCGCATGCTCATACACTATGTGGTCGCACAGTATTGAATTTTTCAATTTTGGGAAAAAATCTTATTTTATTTAAAATTCTAATTTTATGGTAATTCTTGATATTTTGAATATTAATTTCATTTTTAAGTAGGTTTTATGGGTTTCTTATAAATATGACTCATTTCATTCATTGTAAAAAGACACAATTTTTGAGAGATAATATTGCGAGGCATATTGTTATCTTCTCGTTTTTTATTAAATTAATTTTGAACTTATCAAGAATTAAATTCTTGTGACGTTCTATAATATAAGTAAGGTTTATAAGTTTTATGATCACTGTGTCATGATAATTGTAAGCGATTGTTTGGTTGTTTGGTCAATAATTTATTGGGTCAAATGTATCAAACGTTAATTGTAGACTTTCTTGGGTTTGTTCTAATTTGTCGTGGGTTTCGTAGCTACTATTGCTATGTACGTTCGCATCAGTTTGCATAAGAGCAAGACTCCAAAAATCAAGGTTATATCTTTTTTTCCTTATTGTTTGAGTCTTTTGTTTTTCATTATTCACTTTCTTCGCGTTATTCTTTTTTTTTTTTGTCTCCAATCCATAAAATACCAAAAAATTTTAAAAAATTGTTCGTATGCTAATCTAGCATCCAAATTAGCTTCTATTTCTTTTGCTGGTATCTAGTTGAATTTTTGAAGTTCAATTGAATCATTCTAAATCACTTTCTTTACTCAATTCTTTGTTTGGACTTTATAAGGGTTAAATTTTAATTGAGATAGAATTAATTTTTTGAAGCACTTGCAAGAAATCATTAAGTGGAAAATGTTAGAGTGAAGAGACTAATAGAGGGAAAAGCCAAACTGAGTGAAACTAGATTTAGGATGTCTGACAGAGACGATTCTACTTTAAGCAGGAAGAATAGTCAAGTCATCATGACGAGGGAGGTGATACGATGATTTGAAAGATTGTTTGATGATATGGGAGATAGAATGAACAGCTAAGAGGCATGGATGGAGAGGTAAGACGCATTATTTGCTAATTTCTGTAGGGGATAACCTAGAGAAGTTCCTAATACTAAGAGGAAAGGTAGGCAGGATCATAGAGTGGATTTTGCTGATAAATGTGAAGCGGATAGTGACATTAATGAGGATGCATTGATGGATGTCGAATTAGGAAGAATGAGGAATACAAGAGTTATGCATGAAAGGAGGGGTAGAGATCCTGTTGGAGATGGTGTCGATGGAAGTATGGGCAATATCAAAATGACAAATTGTTCATTCAAAAGAAGGAGTAATCCAGAGGCATACTTAGAGTGGAAAAAGAAAGTAGAGTTGATATTTGAATGCCACAACTATTCGAAGAAAAAAAGGTAAAGATTGTGGTACTTGAATTTATCGATTATGCTACCATTTTGTGGGATCAGTCAGTGACATCTAGGAGAAAAACCGTGATAGGCCTATTAATACATGGGAAGAATTGAAAGCTATCATGCGAAAAAAGTTCGTGTCTAATCATTATTATATGGAGTTTCGTCACAAATTGCGAAACATCTACCAAGGTTCTCGGAGTGTGGAGGATTATCATAAGGAGATGGAGATTCTATTATTAAATTGAATGTGGAAGAGGATAGGGAGGTCACCATGGCTCGATTTTGAATGGTTTGAATAGGGAGATAGCTAATGTGGTAGATTTACAACATTATATGGAGTCAAAAGACATGCTATATGTAGCTATAAAGGTGGAAAGCCAATTGAAGAGGGAGGGGACAACTAGATATTCATCGGGTTCTTTAGGTTCTAACTCTTCTTGGAAATCGAAGTGGGATAACAATAAAGGTGATGGGGCTGTTTCAAAAGTAGAACTGAGCTACCGAAGGGAAGAGAGGAACTCGCTAGCAAAGCTATACCCAAGGCAGATCCCCAACCCTATGGAATCAAGATATCAAGTGTTTTAGGTGCTTGAGATCGAGACACTTTGCTTCTTAATGTCCAAATAAAAGGGCGATGAATTTGCACGAAATGGAGAAGTGGTGAGTGAGGGTGATGGTGATGGTGAATATGATGACATGCATGAATTGGAAGATGCTAGCGATGGTGAGAAAGTGAAGTATGCAGTAGGAGCTCTTAGTACTCAAATCAAAGTGGATGACTTATAGCAACAAATGGAGAACATATTTCATACAAGATGTTATATCAACAATAAGGTATGTAGTATAATTACTGATGAAGGGTAGTAGTACCAATGTGGCTAGCACTACACTTGTTGAAAATTGAAATTAAATATGCTAAATTATCCTAGACCTTACAAATTACAATTGTTGAATATATGTGTAGATGTTAAGGTGAATAGGCGAGTGTTGGTGAGTTTCTCAATTGGGAGGTATCATGATGAAGTAATGTGATGTAGTTCCTATGCATGTCGGGAATATCTTGTTGGGGAGGCCATAGCAATATGATAGAAATGTAATTCATGATGTGTACAAAATAGATACAGCTTTATTAAAGATGGAAAATCTATTACTCTTGCATCGTTGACACCATACAAAGTGTATGAAGATCAAATCAAATTCAAAAGTGATGAAGAAAAAAGATTGAGAGAAAAATGGAGTGAGGTTGATCTTTCACAATAAGAGAGCAAAAAAGAAAATAGTGATGTGGCTAAAAGTGAGAAAAAAGAGTGGAGCTATAAGAGACTAAAGATAAAAAGTCATGTGAGAGGAGAAAGTGAATTTCTTTGAAAAATAGAGTAAGTTGAAGAGGGCAGTAGTTATGAAATAACCAATAATCTTGTTGGTTTATAAGGAGTCATTCATTAATCTTGAGGAAGCTAACATATCCCTCCCTAGTTTGGCTATTTCGTTGTTGCGGGAATTTGAAGATGTGTTCCCAGATGACATACCTAGTAGGCTACCACTCATTCGAGGCATTGAACATCAAATTAATTTCGTACCTGGAACTGTCATACCAAACGGGCCGGCTTATCGGAGTAATCCCGAGGAAACTAAGAAACTTCAAAGGCAAGTGGAAGAGTTGATGAGTAAAGGGTATGTGAGAAAGAATATGAGTACATGTGCCATGCCGTGCTACTTGTACCAAAGAAAGATAGAACCTAGAGGATGTGTGTCGACTACAGGGTCATCAACAATATAACAATAAAGTATCGTCATCCTATTTCAAGGTTAGATGATATGTTAGATGAATTACATGGATTATACATATTTATAAAAATTGATCTTGAAAGTAGTTATCATCAAATTAAGGTGAGGGGAGGAGATGAATGGAAAATCTTCTTTAAAACTAAATATGGATTGTATGAGTGGTTAGTCATGTCATTTGGACTTACTAATACACCTAGCACCTTTATGAGATTAATGAATCATGTTTTATATGAATTCATGGGTAAATTCGTAGTAGTTTAATTTGACGACATATTGGTATATAGTAAGGATCTAACTCAACATATATATCATTTAAGATGTGTGCTTGTAATCTTAAGGCAAGAACAACTTTATGCTTACTTTAAAAAGTGCACATTTTGTATGGAAAAAGTTATTTTTCTTGGTTATGTCGTTAGTGCAAAGGGTATTGAAGTGAATGTGGGAGAAAATCAAAGCCATTAAAGAGTGGCCAACACCTAAAAATATAACTGAAGTAAAAAGCTTGCATGGATTAGCTAGTTTTTATAGGTGTTTTGTTAAAAATTTTAGCACACTTACGACACCGCTGACGAATATGTTTTTAATACAATTAAGAATAGGTTGTGCACCGCACCGATTTTATCACTACCTAACTTCTTGAAAGTAGTTATCATCAAATTAGGGTGAGGGGAGGAGATGAATGGAAAATCTTCTTTAAAACTAAATATGGATTGTATGAGTGGTTAGTCATGTCATTTGGACTTACTAATACACCTAGCACCTTTATGAGATTAATGAATCATGTTTTATATGAATTCATAGGTAAATTCGTAGTAGTTTAATTTGACGACATATTGGTATATAGTAAGGATCTAACTCAACATATATATCATTTAAGATGTGTTCTTGTAATCTTAAGGCAAGAACAACTTTATGCTTACTTTAAAAAGTGCACATTTTGTATGGAAAAAGTTATTTTTCTTGGTTATGTCGTTAGTGCAAAGGGTATTGAAGTGAATGGGGGAGAAAATCAAAGCCATTAAAGAGTGGCCAACACCTAAAAATATAACTGAAGTAAAAAGCTTGCATGGATTAGCTAGTTTTTATAGGCGTTTTGTTAAAAATTTTAGCACACTTACGACACCGCTGACGAACATGTTTTTAATACAATTAAGAATAGGTTGTGCACCACACCGATTTTATCACTACCTAACTTTAACAATACTTTTGAGATTGAATGTGATGCCGATGAATAAGTATTGGAGCAGTCTTAATGCAAGAATGAAGGCTAATAACTTACTTTAGTGAAAAGCTAAGTGAAGCAGCTCTCAACAATCATACATATGACAAGGAGTTGTATGCACTTGTTCGAGCTTTGGAAACATGACACACTACTCATGGCCAAAGGAATTCGTGATTCACACCAACCATGCGTCATTGAAGCATTTAAGGGGTCAAGGTAAGCTAAACAAGAGATATGCAATGTGGATGCCGTTAATCGATACATTTCCATACGTTATTTGGTACAAACAAGGTAAAGAAAATGTAGCAGGGATGCTTTGTCAAGGAGGTACGTACTTCTAACTTTTTTAGGCACTAAATTGCTATGATTTGAATATGTTAAGGACAAGTATGCTAATGATCCAATTTTTTCTAATATATACGAATCATGTGATAAGGGTGCTATAGATAGATTATCTAGGTATATGATGGGTATTTATTTCGGGAAATAAGTTATGTGTTTCTAAATGTTCAATGAGAGAAAATTATTAGTACGTGTAGCACATAGTGGAGGTCTAATGGGTCATTTTGGGGTTAAGAAGACCTTAGAGATGCTACGTGAATATTTTTGTTGGCCTAAGATGAAAGTTGATGTTCATTGGGTTTGTAGTAGATGCATCACTTGTGAAAAGACTGAATCTAAGGTTTTACCTCATGGTCTATATATGTCATTACATGTTCCCATTGAACCTTGAGTTGATGTGTCTATGAATTTTGTGTTGG
>CAIGRP010072479.1:0-10577 GCA_903798385.1 Fraxinus cuspidata | reverse complement strand
CTATAGTTATAGAACCAAGACTTAACAGCACATATATGAACAGTAGCACCTGAGTCTAAAATCTACACAGTGTCAAAATCAATATTAGAAACATTCATGACATGTGTGTTATTACGGACATGATCTACATCAGTGTCAAAGTCTCGTGACACAGTCATAACATGTAGACAATCAAGAGAATCACTTACAGCAACTAAGTTCTAATCATCACTCTGCTGTGGTCTTTGTTTCTTCTTAACGCAATTACAATCTTTTTTGAAATACCGTAACTTACCACAATGAAATCATTTCTTACCGCTCTTATCTCTAGACTTGGACCTACCCTTCAATTTTTCTCAGCCCTTCTTATTTTGAAAGTAGCTCTCCTTCGTCTCATTCATCCCTTTAACAAACAAACTCTCTTCTCTCGAGCTACCCTTCGACTCTTTCTTAAGCTCTGCTCCGTAGCTCTCAAAACATCAGTCGTGATATGTTAGGTCAAAGTATCCCTAACATATGTGATAGCATTCCTAATATCTCTATATAATTCAGGCATAACATTCAAAAGTATAACCACTAGATACTTATCATCAAATTTCTTGTTATTGTGGGCCAAACAGTTGACAAGTCTGTTAAAGTCATCCAAATTGGATTCAAGATCCTTTTTCGGGTCCATCTTAAAGCTGAAAAGTTTTTTAAGCAAATGTATTTGTTTGGAAGAGATTTTTCCAAAAATAGTTTGTCAAGTGCTTCCTACAACTCTTTGGTAGTCTTATGTTGTTCAACTTGTCCTAACACTTCATCAGATAAATATAATATAATCAAACTATGTGCAATTTTATTCATCTCAATAATTAGTGGTTTAGCTTTTAATGTTTAAGGATATTTTTTGGGGTCGTCAAGAGTTTTAGAAACTTTTTGTTGGACTAAAGTAGCTTTCATTTTTTACTTCCAAAATGGAAGAATCTCCCTTACCATTGAATTTCGCTAGTTCAACTCGAGAGGTCATGGTAGCAAAATAATGTTTTTCGAAAAAAAAATTACTTAACCAATTTACTTACACACAAATGCAAGCTCAAACCAATTTATGTATAAATTACTTTTCAAGATGATATAAGCAATGGTATCATAACAAGTAACACATAGAAAATATCATAGGAGTCAAAAAATAATATGATAGCAAATAACACAATGTCTCAATTGTAAATTCAAGAGGTTGTTACATTATGCAAATCGAACGAACCAATATGACGGTTCATATTTTAAGGAGAGATGCGAGTCTTTATATCGATTTAGAGCCTCCACTAACCGCCCTAAGTTATCAAACAGCTGCTGCAACCCCACAAAACACCACTAATCCGCCAACGGAAAGCTTTCTCCACTTTACCTTTTTCCCCAAGGTTATATTTGCTTCCACAATACACCAAACTAAAATCCAACACCACTAAGAGGTCATATATATCTCAAGGAACAAACTATCTACTTCTACCTCCGGCCAGATCCTCTTCAATCGCCTCCAAGCGCGACCTTTATCCTTTGTGCGTGTCCTCACACGCTGTCTCCACATCGACGCGTGTGTACGGCACGTGTCTCTGACAGCTTCTACTTATCATCTGGAGTATGTGGTAGTCCCCGTTTGTCTACCAGGTGCGTGTTTTTGCCGAAAAATGGGTTTAAAGATTCAGGTTTTCTAGTTTTCGACCAAACTCGAACCCCCTTCAATTTTCAATCCGATTTTCTGGTTGTTTTAACACTTTATACCATTTGTAGAGTTGAAAATGTAGTAAACAAATGATTATTACAACTACAATGAGGAAACATAAATTCTCAAAGTGTAAAACCGAAGCAATAGATCTAAAACTTCTTCAACACAATTAATGGAGTGTCATATGACGTAGAACTCAGATTTGTGCCACACTAGATCATGTTTCGTCATCCACGGGAATGACAATTGATATACCGAGAAATGAATCCGCCGGAAGCCACCAAGAATTTTGCCGGAGATATGAACTTCTTCCACTTGGTTACCTCTCTATGCTTTCTCTCTTTTGTTATGCCAAGTTCAATTGAAACAAGTAAAGGAGTCTTGTAATTATAGAGCCAAGGAACCATTTGAATTCAAATTCAAATTCAAATATTGTACTATGAAAGAGAGGTGACTAGTACGATAATTGACTACAAGATTAAATTCAATGGTTGGATTTAATCTGTGGTCGATAATACACATCAACTAGCACAATCTTTTCAAAGTGCTCAAGACAAATAGTCATGTGTCAAGTGGATTTAAGTGATCCACCTCACATATTCTAATATATAGTGGTCATAAATGTTGATTTACTTCACATTTCATAAATTACCTTATGGTTCCTCACCTTTTTATATTGAGTTTTAATATGCGCCCCCATTAGCAAAACTCTTTTATGTTTTTGTTTATGTGGGTGAGGGCATTCTTGTCTTAGCAAGTGTCTATGTGTCAACGATGGTTTAAAACCTGATATAGAGCTGCTGGTCCTCAATGTTTCCTATTTTCATTTTTTTTCCTGTTTTGTAATTTGTTTGTCTTGTGACTACTTGGTAGTATTCGATAATAACAGCATTTAAAATGACTCCTTTATAGCTTATTGCTGCAATTTATCTATATATTCACAATTTTCTTTATGCAATGAAATTTCTTGAGTTAAATGATTTCTAACCAATCTTCTCAGGATCCTTGCTTGGGATATTCTCTGATTTAGAGGATTTGGTGGTTGGTGGTGGAACACTTGTTAGGAAATGAAATCTTTTAGATGCATGATTTGTCCGTCTTATCTTATATGCCTTTTCATCTTTGATGAGCACACAGTGCTGCAAGCTTGACAGTTGATGACAGCTATAATTGACTCACCAATATCGTAATTGAAGGGAATGATACTAAGATAAGAACTTCTTCGATCTTTTTTCTAACATATTTTCAAGTTCTGTTTGTCTCCCAAAGAGAGAATATTACTACCTGATAAGTGGTAAGACTTAGATCCAAATTGTCCATTCCCATTAAACAATAAAACTTTAACAATTTGATAAGAACATACTGAAACACATTTTATAAAATATAACATAATTTAGGTTTGAGAGTATATATATTATGGCGAAAATTTTGTGCCTGGAGGTGGAATGCAAACATGATTAGATCAAGAGAAGAGTAAGACACATCTTCTAAAAGATAAAGGCCCGTTTTGCATAGCTTTTGCTTCTAGAAGAAGCTACTTATATTTTTATTTGGAAACTAATTTTTAAAAGCACTCACTATTCCAAAAGTGCTTTTAGGGAAAGTCATATTAGACCAACTTCCTCTAAAAGTTTTTTTAACTATCAAAAACACTTTCATAAAACTAGACAAACGGGCTCAAAAGCAGCTTTTGGAACTCAAAACATCCTTTTGTCTTTTCAAAAGCAACGCCAAAAGGGCCCAAAATTGAAGTGAATGCTTTACTTGGGAAAACTTGAACAATTGAAAGCAAGATTGACCAATTTGCTCAATTTTCATGCAAAAGAGCGTTAATATGTCGATGATTATATTGCTGTTTTTTTTTCAAATATGTTTTCTCGAAGTTGAGTTTGCCTCTTTGTTTATGATCGATTTATAACCTATGAAAACCTGCTAAGCTATCTAACTGAATCAGGTAATGAGCTTATTTGGAGTTTATTTAACTTTGAAAAGATGGCACTTAACAGTTGAAGAAGAATTGAAACTGAGACGATATAGTAGCAAGTTTTCTCAACTTGGTACAGCTGATCGCTTCCTGAAAGACTTGTATGGCATTCCATTTGACCTTAAAATGCTAGAATCTTTTCTTTTTATGTGCACTCTTCAAGAGGATACATCAATGTTAAAAGGGTCTTTTAGTCTTAGACGTGAGATATTTGAAAACGATTTAGGCACTCACCTTTCTAATCGCTTTCCTACCGAGGCATTAAATGGCATTTGCATATGTTGGGGGCCGCTTGCACAGAACTTTGAAAAAGCAGGTTGTTTCTCAAACTCCTGGAGGCTTGTCTTAAAATTGGAAATTCCATGAATGATGTAACATTTAGTGGCCGTGCACAGGCATTCAAGCTTGACACACTTGTGAAATTGTCAGATGTGAGAAGAAGGGATGGGAAACGACACTCTTGAATTTTGTTGTTGAGATAATCCATTCAGAAGGTGTACGAGCTTCCAGAGCAGCCAAAGAGAGCAGGCGCATGTCCAGCATCAAGTCTGATGACTTACTTGAGGACTCTTCCCGGTATTCAGATGACTATTGCCGTAGTATCGGCCTGCAAGTTGTCTCAGTTCTAGTTTGTGAGCTCGAAAATGTGAAGAAAGCTGCAGTTAACATTTTTGTGTCTTGGCAATTTAATCAGGTAGTGAAGAGGTTTAGAGAAAGGCCAAGGAAGCCTACTCCAATGAAGATGAGACCTGACCAAGGGGCGGACCCACGATTTAGTCTCAATGGGGTCAAAATTTAACTAAGATTTTTTTTTTTTGCTAAATAAGACAAAAATGCAATATTAAATCTCATACCTATAATTGTTCCTTATTGGTTTTTATACTTTTAATATGTCATATAGTATTTTCGTTACAAATTTCATTTAGTACATATTCTCAATATATAAAACGAAACTATCATTTCCTGCTACTTGATTTCTTTACAACTTTATAGTTGAGCTCAATCCGTGCTACCTAAATATTGAGTCACCAAATCAATATTTTATTCTTTTTAATCATTTCAATAGTTTTTCGTGCATAAAAATACCTAAAGCTAAAGTATGGAGAATATTTTATTGTAATACTCTAGTGAAACTAGTCAAATAAAATAAAATTTAAATAAGAGATAGAAACTAACCATTTACCAAGTAGTGACAACTAAAAAAGGGGAAAAAAGAAAAAGAAAAAAGGAAGTGAAACTAAGTGATCAAGTCTTTTTTAATTAAGATAAGTTTATAACGAGAGAACGTAGACATAAAAGAAACAAACAAAAAACAATGAAGAGAGCCAAAATAAAGCTTGAAAAAAAAAAGAACAAAGAGGAAGAAGAAGCTGAAAGGAAATGAGAGAAGGCATCATTATAAACTTTGGCCTTCATTTTAATTGTAAGTTATAACAATATCGATTTCCTGTTGTGGGATCAGTTATAATAAGAGAAAGAACAGAAAAAAATAAAATAAAAATTGTAGGGTCAGTTGAGAGACCCTATGTGGATCCTTTCCTAATTTTGTATTCTGCTTCTTGATTATTTGGAATGAAACTGGTTGCTACTGCTTCCATTGTAAAGGTTCAATGATGGAAAATATAATCTATTAGCACTAAGAGAATCAAATAGTTGTTAAGGATAAATACCATGTCGAATAAAGATGAAAATATATATCAACTTTTAAGGACTAGTCAGAGTCCAACGTGCATTGTACGTTATTCTGAAATACTTTGTAAGCGCTATAAAAGCAACATTTGATACTAACTTATTAGGAGGATTTGACGAGTCTCAAGCGAACTAAAGAAAATAAAATTTAAAATAGAAATTCAAGAGAAGGAAATTGTACTCTCAAAACTCAATTTTTATGATTAAAATTGTACTATCAAAATTCAACTTCTACGATTCAAATTTTTTGTGATGATAAATATTATAAATGAGCAAACCTTTTTATACTACATTTGGTACATAAAAATTAATTGTCAATACATGAATTTAAACACCCATTAATATTCCTAGATACATGAATATAAAAAATTCCATATAATAACTCTAAATTCATATAGATCAAGATTCATTAAGTCTAAATTAATGTGAATGTTAATTAATTGAAAATTAATAATACGAAATTCATACAGGATTTGATGAGTCTCAAACGAATTAAAGAAAATAAAATTTAGGATAGAAATGTAATAGAAGAAAATTGTACTCTCAAAATTCAACTTCTATAATTCAAATTTTTGTGATGATGAAATACAACAAATGAATAATATTTTTTAAACTACATTAGGTACATAAGAATTAATTGCTAATACATAAATTTAAACACTAACTAAAATTTCTAGATATGTGAATAGAAATAAATTCATCTATAATAACTCTAGTATCATGTAAACTAAAATTCATCAAGTCAAGATTCGTTGGGTTTAGATTAATGTGAATATTAATTAATTGGGGATTTATAATACGAAATTCATATATGACAAGGATTTTGTAGTATTTATTACATATTAAAAACAAAAGTAAAATATTATTGAAATAATTGAATGTGGTATGGTTAAAATCGCTCAGAAAATGATTGTCACTTGATGTGATATTTAATATATTATAGATTTGAATTACTCATCTTAACAATGTTCATTTTAAGATGGAACTCCAAGTTTTAATATGGTTAAAGTCCATTAAGCTCTAACGAGTAATTTGGTCCGATCAAGTCTTAATATATAATGTTAAGGGATAAGATCCCACAACGATTAACAATGAAAAATAGATCAACTTATAAGGGTTTGTTTAATTCCTCTTAATAAGGTTAACATTTTAATATGGAACCTCAAGTTTTAACATGGTATTAGAGTACATTAAGCTCAACGACTCAAAAAAAATGAGCGCGTGGATTTTAAGACTGATTTGCTCAAATGAGTCACTATCTTGCGATGATATGTTAAGGAATAAATCCCACATCGAATAAAGATGAAAACTTAGACCAACTGACTATTCTTATTAACAATGTTGACCTTTTAAGATGGAACTCCAAGTCTTAACAATAGTATGATCACTTAAGCGCTAAAAAGTTGGTTCCTTTAGATTATCGTGTAGATCTAGCAACAGAATCGAAAAAAATATTCACGTAGTCGATTCCAAATTGAGGAAAAATGCTTATTTTGTTGTCGTGTTTGTACTGTTCAGTGGTTATATGTTAGTTAACTCCATTGATCATCGATTGGAAAAATAGATAGGCAACTTAAAAAAAGACAGACTGAGATTCTATTCCAAGGAAATATACACGGTACACGATGGTGTGCATATTTCTACATTGATGAACCACTGAATAATGGACCTGTTGAGATCAGAGTATTCAGCACGGGTTTTTTCGTATGTTGCACATGATAGGAAGATCTCCAGCAAGCACGAGCATCTCCTCCATCTCCTCAGCGCTGAGGCGGCCGCTGTCCATCATGTTCTTCATCATAGACCTCACAGCATAGCACACGCACTGCTGATCAATGCCGCTCAACTCTTTTTTGCAGCAACGATTTTTGTAATGTTTTTTAGGATAGGGCAACATTATTGTAGCATCAGATGTATCAAATTCAAGCTTCAGGAACGTCTCACAGTTTGAGAAGCTGCGCGTCTGAATCTCTTTCTGACATTGTTGATTCTCCTCATAATCGATTGTGGTGGTGCTCACGGTGGTTGTCACGGTGGTGGCTAAGGCTTCATTCAAGGCCAAGAGAGCTAAGAGGAAGAGAGCAACAACACTAGTAATTTTCTTTGCCATTGTAAATTCGATCTCTCAAAGCTGATATATTGATGGTGGAGGAACGCTAGTGAAGGGTATTACTATTTATAGTGAGTTCCGAGGTTTGCATGGTATTTACGTGTTGAAAGTGTGTGTATGAAAGGTGGCTGTTTAATCGAGGTGGCTAAATCTTGCTTCCACGTACAATAATCGTATGAAAATTATTGCACATTTGGCATGCACGTGATGTCATATGGAGTTGAGGTGGCTACTTCTTTTTTTCGTTTTCTTTTTATATTTCATTAAAATTCTATGTCATATGGTAACTTTTCTCATCCATTTTTTACATTTCCTCAAGAAAATTAGATGTGCTATTTATGAGCCTAGCTAGTTAATGTTTATTTGGATCAGTGTCAGAACCATTTGCACTTCTCCTACAAGTTAAGGATTCTATTTCACACTCGTAGACCCTTAAAAGTGTAGAGACAAACTACAAATGTACCAACATCAATTCTCTCTATTACTTGTGAAAAGTATCCTCTAGCTGTCACCCATCATAAATATTTCAGCATAAAAGAATTTATTGCCAAAGTAAATATAGAGGAGTAGTATTTAAATCAAGTAGAAAAAAGTTATTTTTGAGATCGAGTTCGCGCCTTCTTCAGGGAGATGGGTGAAATCCTTTGATTCCATTTTATAAAAAAATAAGTCATTCTCGAGATCTATTAATGACACTATTCATTTAGGCGCCGCAATAAATATATATTTTTTTAAAACATACTAAACATCAAAATAGAGGTACCACACACACCCTAATTTCTAAATTGACTGTCATACTATCTTGTGTTATTTGTTAACGATGAATGATGTGTTGAAATTTTATGGTGCCAAAATTAGCTGAAACTAAACTTTTTTGTATCAATGTTGAATAACACATTGGAAAAATTATATATTTCAGTAACCTAAAAAGGTCATCAAATCCCTAACTCCTCAATCTCCTTGCTAGTTCACCTTTTAGCCTTTCCCTTTCTCTCTTGATCTCTCATCTCCACTGATCTTCATCTCTGTTAATAAGATAAATCTGGTACTCTTGAAATAACATCCAGATGGCCAAAGATTTGACAAAAAAAAAAAAAATTAGTTAGATATTAGTTGTTACCTTTCCAAGGCATAAGTTATTTTAGGGAAACAAATGTAATATCTCTCCCTATATAAGAGGGATATGTTTTGATATATTTGAATCCTCTATTAAATGACAATATAAAAGGTTCTGCTTCTATTATCTATCTTATGTTTCTTTTTTCATGATAGTTAAAATTTTGAATCTGAACAGTTACATTCATTATTATATAAATATCACCATCAATAGGCATCATAATTCATTGAGCTGAGGTTTGTTCAATCTCATTTTATTACTATAAATATGGTATGAAAGCTTAGTAAACTCAATGGAGAAATTCAACTGGACTGAAGCTTAAACAAGCATTGGGATTCCTAGATTCTAGAGTTCAAACAAGGCATCATTTTGCGAGTTAAGTGAAAATATCACATCCAACAAGTAATAAAAATAACACTATTTAGTGAATTGAGCTAATCCGCTTAGCAATGTTAGCCTTATAAGTTTTATGATGGAACATCAAATCTCAATATCATATCAGAACTTCCATAACATGTAATGAAGGGTAACTTGGAGGATGGATGACATGAAAACAAGATCACATGAAGGTAAGTCTTTTATGAATTTTATTGCAGATAATGCCAACAATTAATGATACCTGCAATATTGAAGTGTATAACTCTTGGCCTCTAAAAAGTTTGTTTCAACTGGAGGCGCCGAAATGTACTGCCACAATGACAATATTTTTCAATCCAAGATACTTGTATGTTTGGTATAAATATTTATAGATTATAAGCAGTGGGTCATCCTATAGAATGTGTCAATGTGCAGTTAACAAATTCATAAAAGTTGTAGATCTCATGAAATGTTTGATTAAAAATGATATCTATGCAACTTAAATTATAAAGAAACATGCACTCATAAGAATCATTATAATTTTGAAGTGTTACTTGTACCTTTACTTGTTATTAATATTTTGGTTCGTTATAAACATGGTAATGATATTGTTATGACAATACATTTTAATGTGAAATTTGTGATAATTATTACTGTCTTCAGCATTTCAATTTTATGCATGATATTTTCAATAAATAATTGCTCTAGTAAATACACAAAAAGCATTTTTTGAAAATTTAAAAACCAAATTTCAGTATGTATCATAACATATTTATCGACACCTAGAGGTCTAGGTGTCGACCTTGATCATATTTCAGAAATTCAAACCTATTCCGTTCTTATTTTTGGTGGACTCACGATCTCTACAACTCTATCCTACTGAAAATGAGTGAAATACATATTTGTTTAAAGCTCGTTTACTTGGCTACATGGGATCATTACTTGTGTGATTAGTTTCATCTTGTTTTAAATCTTGACTACAAGCATCTGACGGATACTAATTGTTTATGCACATTTCTATTTTTATCACTTCTTGTATATTATTGTGTCAGGATTAGCCTTGTGATCCTAAGGCGGGGTGGGCAATAGATGGCAATGGTGCTTAATAGTGAAGAAAAACTTGTAAAACTACAAGAAATCATTGAATTATTTATCATTGACGTAGAAGAAGCATTTCCTTTCACAGATAAATAGAAATGGAAGTTGTGGCGTATACATATTTTTTCCTCTTCACTTAATTGCTCACAAGCAGACTGTTTCCATCACCCAAGCGGTGAAGATGATCAAATTTGAAATGCTTGATTATCTGTCTAATGATAGAAATGAAAAAGAAATTGGTGGTGCAGTGAAGGGAGGAAAAAGAATTAAGTTTTGAGGTTGTTCACAATAAGTGAAATGTCTTCACTTTTATAGGCTAGCATATGGCAAAACACTCCTTTGACTTTCAAAGTTTTTCGAATGAGTACTCTCTTGTTTTGAAATAGCTTAATTACCATATTTGTTTCGAAGATGTGTGAGTTACTCCCAAATCTAACTCCATTTTTCCAACTACTAACAGAAGAGGTGAGGACTAATTTGAACATGGTGGCCATGCGTGTAAGCTGGAATTAGTCATGTTGGGTTTTGATACCCAATA
>CAIGRP010072476.1:0-10044 GCA_903798385.1 Fraxinus cuspidata | reverse complement strand
TCGTCGTCTGCCCTTCCTTGACTCTATCTCTGACCACCAAATATTTGATGTTAATGTGTTTCGATCCACTAGAACTTTTATTATTTCTTGAAAAGAACACTTCGGCACTGTTGTCACGATAAATAGTGATTGGCCTTGAGATGGAGTCAACAATTTTCAGCCCAGAAGTAAAATTCCTTAACCAAACGGCTTAAATTGTAGCTACATAACAAATTTAGCCTACATGAGTCTTCTTAACACTTTTCCACGAGATAGCACCACTAGCCAACATAAAAATATAACTTGAGGTTGATTTCAAATCATCTTGACATCCAGCAAAATAAGAATCTGAGTAGCCTACCACCTCGAGGTAATTTGAACGCTGGATAGTAAGCATGTAACTTTTAGTTTTCGTTAAGTATCTCATAATTTTCTTAGCCACTTTCCAATGTTCTTGCCCTGGATTCAACTAAAACCTACTGTGAACATTGACTGCAAAAGCAATATCCGATCTAGTGCAAACTTGAGCATACATCAAACTCCCCACAACACTAGCATATGAAATCATCTTCATAGATTCTCTTTTTAGCTCATTCTATGGACATCGAGCTTTGTTAAACTTATCCCCTTTATGAAAGGTACGTCACCAGTTGCACATTTCTACATATTGAACATTTCTAGAACACGATGTATATAAGCCTTTTGAGAAAGTCCCAACACTCCACGATTTCTATCACGATGTATTTCAATGCCAAGCACATGAGGAGCTTCTCCAAGATTTTTCATTTCAAAATTAGTAGAGAATGTTTTCTTTGTCTCATGAAGTAACCCCAAGTCACTGTTAGCAAGTAAAATGTCATCTACATATAGGACAAGATAAATAAAACTTATCCCACTTATTTTTAAAATAAATACATTGATCAACCATATTTTCAACAAAACCAAGAGAGGTCACAACCTCGTCAAATTTCAAATATCACTGTCGTGATGCCTCCTTGAGGCCATAGGATTTATTCAACTTACATACCAAATTTTCTTTTCCCTTTACAGCAAAGCCTTCAGGTTGTCTCATGTAAACCCTTTCCGAAAGATCTCCATTCAGAAAAGCTGTCTTAACATCCATATGATGAAGTTCCAAATTATAATGTACCACAAGTGACATGATAATTTGAAAAGAATATTTGGACGAAACAGGTGAAAAATTTTCATTATAATCAATGCCCTCTTGTTGAGTGAACCTTTTGTAACCAATCTCGCATTCTTTCATTCTACATTCCCTTTGGAGTCCAATTTGCTTTTGTAGATCCACTTGTTATCTCTGGCTTTAGCACCCGGAGGATGTTCAATACGTTCCCCAACTTTATTCTGTTCCATCGTCCACTTGTTATCTATGGCTTTAGCACCCGGAGGATGTTCAATAAGTTCCCAAACTTTATTCTGTTCCATAGAATTCATATCATCTCCCATATCATTTATTCATTTATGTGACTCGAGACTTGTCAATACTTGATTAAATGTACCAGGGTCAACAATATGCCCAATATTAAAATCGTTCTCAAACAAATATGTAATATAATCACTGGGCAATGCAGGCCTTCTTTCCCTTTGTGACCTCCTAACATGTGGCTTAGGAACTGATTCAATCGTCGTTGGTGAAGGAACCTGTAGTTCCTCTTGGTGCCCAGGTTCTTCATTAACAATTTTTGCTGGTTGAGTTATAACTTTCTCATGTATAATAGGAACTTGAACAATAACTGGATTCAGTTCAACAAAATATTTTTTCAACGTAAAACTCTCACTATCAACAAAATCATTTTCCAGAAATTTAGCAATTATTGACTTAACAATTCTAGTGCCACAGTTTGGACAATAGAACTTGTATCCTTTTGATCTGTCTGGGTACCCAATCAAGTAACCATGAGTGGATTTTGTGTCTAATTTTTTCCAGAAAATTTAGCAGTGATTAACTCAACAATTCTGGTGCCCCGATTTGGACAATAAAACTTGTATCCTTTTGATCTGTCTGGTACCCAATAAAGTAACAAGAAGTGGATTTTGGGTCTAATTTCTTCTCAAATGGATTATAAATTCTCACATCTGCTGGACATCCCCAAACTCTGAAAAGAGCCAAACTTGGCTTACGTTCTGTCCACAACTCGAAAGGTGTCTTTCCAACAATTTTACTTGAAACTTTGTTCAAAATATACATAGAAGTTCTTAAAGCTTCACCTCATAGATATTTCGGCAAATTTGGTCTACTCATCATGCTCCGGCCATATCTTTAAAAGTCCGATTACGTCTTTCAAAAATGCCATTATGTTCAAGTGTTCCTAGCATAGTGTATTGGGCACTATGCCACACCCTTGTAAAAACTTTGCAAAATCACTCATGTTTTGATCAGACTCATCATACTTCCCATAGTACTCACCACCGATCATATCTTACAACTTTGATTTTCCCACATTGTTTCTCTACTTCCATTTTGAAAATCTTGAATTTCTCAAGTGCATGGGATTTATCATTAATCAAGTAAACATATCCATAGCTCGAGAAATCATCAATAAAAGTTATAAAATTTTTGTTCCCATATATGGTAGAAGGTAAAGGTACACTGATATCAGTATGTATTAAGTCCAAAATACCATCACTCCTAGTGGAACCTTTCCTAGTAGATTTAGCCAACTTTCCTCTTATATAATCCACAAAACTGTCAAAATCAGAGAAGTCGAGAGAGGGAAGTATCTCAACTTTAACCAACTTCTCCATCATATCCCTTGAAATGTGACCCAACCGCTTATGCCACAACATGCAGGATGACTCACGAATTAAAGACCTTTTATTTGACACATTCGCAGTACAAGAGACTTCACCAAAAGAAGCCAAAGACAACTTATATAATCATCATATAAGAGGTCATTCCCAATCAAAAGAGTATCAAGAAACAATTCAACCATTCCATTACCAAAGTTAAAGGAAAAACTAGAAACAACAAGTTTCGATATAGAAATCGAATTCCGTCTCATTGTCGGTACAAAAATTGTATTCTCTAAAACAAGAGAGAAACTAGAGTCCAAAGACAACTTCACTACTCTTATGAATTTAACCATCACTTGAACTCCATTTCCAATGCACAGGCTTACTTCATTCTTACTTGGCCTCCGTTTGCTTGTGAACCCCTGTAAGGAATTCACAATATGAATACTGGCTCCCGAGTCTAATTACCAAGAATTCAAAGGAAAATCTACAAAAGAATACTCAAAATATCATCTCATGTTCATCAGTTTGTCCATCAGATCTCCAGTTTTAGCTTTATCAGACTCAACAAATCTCAATCATATGGCATCCATAAAACCTTTAGCATTTTCATTATTCGGAATAGCATCAATAATGAAATCGGATATGGAGCGCTTAATAATTTTTAAACAGAGTCTATTAACCATTTCCCACTTTTCATACCCAGTCATTTATTCAAGAGTGCTTTTATTTATGGGTTTCGAAAACTGCTTTTCAATTGCAAAATTCAACCTCGAAAGACCAAGTGTTATTTCTACGTCTCATTTTCATCTCACATAATTATTCACAGTCAAGGTTTCACTCGTAGACAATTGACTCGAAAGATTTGAGGCATTTAAAACTGTGGAAACATTAAATAACGTATTTAATATTATCCAAATATAATGTATGTAAACAATGGTTGATAACATATCTATCTAATTAACATGGGCTACTAATTAGATAGACCGTAATTAAAGTCAAAATCAAATGAACATTATTACGGTAAGAGCCTAGATGAATCATTATAAAGTCGGATTTGGGCTAACAATATAATACGTTGTTGGTACTCTTAAAACACATGATCGAGTTAGTTAACAAAACATATTGATTTTCATAACATCAACACCGTTGGGCAGAAGGAGATTTCTAGACCAAGTAAACTCGTTAACTGTTTTATGCCAATTTTTTTAAAAAAATCACATATAATAACACTTTTGGGCAAGATACTATGAGTAATAATTCAAAATTACAAAGCTAACTTCCATTTTATTTATTTATTTATTATTATTATTATTTTAAGAAAGCCAAATAAGTAAAAAATGAGTGTGTCACTTGAGAGCTACCACCCACTTTTATTTTAAAATATTTCTCATAATGAGAGCACTAAGATAGATTTGAAGTCCACGAAAATTTAATTATAATAATCACAATCATCAAATGATGAAAAGTAAAATTTATGCGCGATTGTGAGAAGAAATTGGCAACTAAATTTCAATACATGAAAATGAAATTTAAATGGACAAATAATAACGACATTCAAATATTTCAACAAAAAAATTAGAAAGTCGTTAATTTTAGATGTGATTTTTAATTTTTGGTCGAAATTGAAATATATGTGGGTCAATTTTAAAATCCGCCTTTTAAAAATTCAAATTCAATATTTCAAAGTTGCAAAACTGATCCTGGATTTAAAATTATGAAAAGAGCCTCAAAATATTGAAATTACAAAATAGGTCATTTTTCCTTTAAAAATTACAAAATAACCCTTTTACTTTAATTGCAGGCAAGCCCCCCAAAAATAAAAAATTGTAGGAGAAACTCCTGTCACCAAAACCAACCAAAACCCGATCTGAAACCCAAGGTGTCTCCTTCCTTCTTGCGGCGCCACCGCCGGTCCATCACCATATGAATAACATAAAACCATTCAAGAATTAAAAAAAAAAATACATCCAGTTAATTTTAATGGCTCGTCATACTTCACGTATCATGATTGGGCATCATACATTGAAAAGAGACAAAGGGGATATGAAAAGTCAGATATATAGAACAAGCCCATTTGTATTAAATGTTAAAGGTGGAAGAAAATTAGCAACAATACGCTTATTGTGGATTCTTGAAAGCAGAAATAACGGAACCCAGGAAAAAAAATATTTGCAACGAGTTGTCCATGCTACAGGACAAAATTGTGAAAAGAATATGAGAAAATTCACTTTCTTTATGAACAACAAAGTGAGAGAGACGAGCCAAGGGAATTTTAAGAGAATTCTTGAAGAAGAGTGGTTATTTTATGGGTAAAACGGGCGACAATTCATTGTACAGCGGAACAATTAGAGGTGTCAAATTTATATATTTATTTTATTTTTTTTGTTTAAAGTTTTTAAATCTTAGCATGCAGCTTTGATACCAATTGTTGCAATTATTCTATACAATTATGCTAAGAACATGAATCACATATTCTGAATCACTGGTTTGAAAGTCATATATGCAGAAGACATTATTATGTATGAATATTATGAGTTAGATCTTCCTCTCATTGCTCCTCAAAATAATCAGTCATCAATTCGACAAGCCAAAAACAATATGAAAAGGAGAGGGGACCTAACCTCATTTAGGAAATTATGTTAGTCGATGTTGCGTTTTTTCTATCCCAGGTGTACAGTATCGTAACAAGTAATATGTGGACCTTTGAGTCTGGATTATCGTTCCCACGAGGACTATACTAGTCTTAATCTACTTTCCCTACTCCTATTTGATGGAAGTAAATGAATAAAGAATTGATATAGTTGTCACTACTGATTTTGTATAATGAAGTAAATACTTAAAACTAATGGGAATTATGATAAAATGTCAAACAATGATTGATCAAAGATTCATGTATGTAAAAAAAATATTAGGGCAAAACAAATTCATCTAATGATCACCTTAATTCCTAATTCAAGATTCTAGCTTAATGTAGTGTTCGATTGAATGCTCCTATGGTATTCAATTTACCCCTCTTGAGTTCTTATTGATCCTATCCAACTAATTCAATTCCATATCTCTATGCGAATTACCCCTAGTTAAAGGAATTTTAGTTCTAGAAATTCCTATAACGATCGCAATACTTAGTATAGGTATCTCTATGCGTTATACCTCGTTACTGGATTTTGTTATATATTCTAAGCCTCAATTCACCTCTCAATTCGTAAGAAACTCAATTGATCATCAAATTATTGGCCAGATAATTCAAAGCATTAAAATCATAATAAAATCAACACATGGAAGAATAAACTATAGAAGTCTTGAATTAAGTCACAATAGATTACATTGTTTGTTCTAACTTAAAGTTTAGTTACGCATAATGTAAAATGAAAAACAAATATATGTCTTTGAGTACATCACCGGATTAATTTAATAAAGATATAGTAAAGAATCAACTCTTGCACCAAGGGCTTCTTCTGCTTCCAAACTTTGCTTTAATCTTGAATCTCGTGATGAATTTCTTCTCTTGATTTCGCTCTTCGATCTCTCGTTATATCTATCTTTTTCAATGTTTGGAACCCTTTATTAGTGCCTCCTTAGGTATCTTTATACTTCCCTACACGTTCTTAGCAAATTTAGAGTCTTTTCTGGGTTTCTCGTGGCCCAAATCAGTAAAATCCTAAGTTGTGCAGTGTAGCGCCTAGGCGTCGCGATTCTTGTCTAGGCAGTGCTTGGGCGCTATGGTGATAGTGCCTCGGCATTGATTCGCTGAAAATCTTCTGCGTCTGCTTCAATATTTTTGTCATAACATTTTCTCTCGATATCCGATTAAGGCGATTCAAAATGCACTGGAAATATTACTCAAAGGGCTACAAATTTTATAGGAGTATCTATTTTTCAATTCGAGTGTTTACTAGGCAAAAAATGAGTCTCAATTTCCAACTAAAAATTTGTACATCCTTGTGCGGTTGAAAACTGACTTGTGAAAGTATTTTGGCCATATTTTCACTCCTTGACCCATAGCATTCTCGAATCTTCATTGTGAGTTTCGACACAACTTTTGAGTATTTGCACCTTTGCCCCTAAACTTTGGATCTTGCCATTTTTCGCCAATTTTCACTTATTTTCTCCAATTCTTCATCAAATATAAAATTTTACCAACAAAATTGTATTATAACATAAATTAGGTAGAATTTTATCGAAATGACAATAAAATTTCATCATTTACGTCTCCGACCCATAGACTTAAAATTACCAGATTATAATAATAGAATATGTAAGCTGTATAATGGCTCAAGTAATCACTAACATATTGGGCCTAATCACAATATCATTGCAAACCATACACCTAACCCGCAAAATTCGTAATCAAATGGAAGCCCACATAATAGAATTAATCTAACAAGTTAATGTCAATGAGGTTGGAAGTTTCTTATATTCATTATTTTCCACAAGGGATGATATAGTCCTGGAGAATGGATGTTTGAATCTTGCTCTTTCTGATCTCTTACGCAAGTTTGAGCCCTTGAAAACAAAGATCAAGGAGCATTGCATCACAGTCTCGAAGTTGCTAGGTTGTGTGCCTGGAAAGAGTAGCGTGGTTTCATTCTTCATTTTGAATTCCCTGCGGGATGATCTCATGGACCTTATCAATTATGAGGCTGACAGGATTGTTGGTGTGAAGGATTAAATTACAATGCTCTATAAGGATCTAACATTATCAAGATCCACTCTCAATAATATCAATGTAGCATGGCGGACAACTTGAAGAACTTGTGATACAAACCATAGACTTAGCATATGAAATTGAATATATTTTCAACTCATTTCCTCCTGTCTGGTATCTCACCCTCAGGATCCCTCAACTCGTGAAGAAGATTCAGCTTATTAAGATGGCAATACAAGAAAAGGACAGTAGCATTGACACTGGAATATCGGAAGAAGAATATCCACGAGTAAGACTACTTTAGCTAAGAAATTATTCATGATTGACACTGCCTCGAGTTAAAGAAACTCCCAATATGGAAGAAGATATTGTGGGTTTTGAGGATGTGGAAACCAGATATGTTGAGCAACTCATCAGAGGGGCACCAAAGCAACAAATTATTTGTGTTGCTGGGATGCCCGGACTTGGTAAGACTACTTTAGCTAAGAAATTATTCATGATTCCATTGTCTCTCATTTTGACAAACGTGCATGGTGTGTGGTTTCTCAAACATAGAAGAAGAAAAATTTATTGATTGCCACATTGACATCCACAAAACACATTAATAGAGAAACAATAATTGAAATGGATGAAGGAGCTTAGGCCGAACAGCTTTACAAAAGTTCAATAGGAACGATATACCTTATTGTCATGGATGATGTATGGGACATGAAACCGTGGGATGATTTGAACAGACGTTTTCCAAATGATGAAAGAATTGGAAGCAGAATCTTACTCATGAGTCGGAACAAAGAAGTGGGTTCCAATGGTGTTGCTAATGAACTTCCTTTCCTTTCAGAAGCTGATTGTTGAGAATTATTCGATCAGAAAGTGTTCAAAACAGAATCTTGCCCTCCAGAATTGCTTGGGATTGGAAAGCAAATAGCTTCAATTTATCATGGTCTACCTCTGTCAGTCATTACGATATCTTCCGTTCTTGCAAGAGAGCTAATAGAAAACAATAGCGGAAAGTTTAAATTCATACATAATTGACGATAGTGATAATTGTGCCCACATACTGAAGCTTAGTTTGCAGCATTTATCAGTTCATTCCAAACATTGTTTTCTATAGTTTGGAGTACTTGAAGAAGACGAAGTAACCCCAGTTCAAAATTCGATATATCTATTGGTTGCTGAAGGGTTTATAAACAAAGAAAACCACGAGCTCAGAGGATGTGGCCAGTGGCAGACGCAGAGATTTGCGCTAAAGGGCACTATCGAACTTCCAAAAACGTTGTATTACTCGAGGCATTACATTTATACATGCTTTGAATGATAACAATAACACAAGCTTGAGAAAATTTATAACTGCAGTTGACCATTTTAGCTGAATGCTATCCTACTGAGGAGTCATTTGAAAAGACTTTTACCATGTAGCAGCAAAGTAAGTCATAATCACATCCCCAGACAAAGTAAAAGCATTTATGTATCTTGTCTTAATAATCTATCATTTTGAGTAATAACTCCCAACCATTGAACTATATGACATGAAAACCAGATATTCATACATATAAGCAACCAAAAACAATCATGAAGAAAATATTACTCTCTCTGCCTCATTTTATATATGCTGACTTTCCATATTTTATTGTTCCAATTAATATAGTCTTATTTCTTTATTTAGAATATTTTATTTTGTTCATTTGCTAATATATCCTTATTTCTTTACCTACTTCCAACAATAATTTACTATTAGTTGCTGATAATTAAATAATGGTAAACTAAGAAAGTTTTTTGTAAACATTGCTTTTTCAATGATATTAAATATGATTTCTCAATCCGTGTGAAAAAACCAGCCTATATAAATGTGATGGAAGGAGTATATTTTGTAAATAGATACACAACCTCACTTTAAGAACCTTGCCTAGGCTTCCACGTTTAACTAATATTAGAATGGACAAAACAATAACACTTAAGCTGGCCTTATCCTCGAGACAATCAATTCCTAAATAAATTGAATAGCTCTTATTTGAGTTCAAGCAACACATTTATGTCCTAACTTTACAAAAAACAAGGAAGTATTTCATAAAAAATAATAAAAATAAAACACCCATGGAGCTCTATAAATGATAATGTAATGTCCTGAATTTTAATTTTCTTAATTTGGTTGATGTAACCCATTTAAGAAACGAATTATGGAAGATCGACCAATTTAAGGTTATGAAAGTATAAGCCATAAGTTATTTATAGGCCCAATAATTTAAGACATTAAATTTAAGTAAATTTGATTACAAAGATTTAATGAATAATTAAGTTGCCACAATGGTTATCCGCATGGTATTTCATCTAGGCAACCCAGGTTAGAATCACCTTTCAGATGTTTTTATAAAGTATTTTACAAAATTATTTTTGAAAAAAAATAATAAACTCCTAATTGTTGCGCTTTAAGAACAAATATACCAAGCTAATTGGATGGAATAATTGTTTTATTACTGAGCGTTCATAGAGATAAGTTACAATCATATGAAATGTTAATTTTCTTAATTTTTTATTATGTAAATGTTTTATAAAACTTTTTATAAGAATTATAATTTATGGGCTTAAAACTTTTTAAATTCCTAGTTAAAGACTCAATTTAATAAGATTAATGATAATATCACTCTCTAATTTAGTTTTTTCACTCA
>CAIGRP010072473.1:0-12964 GCA_903798385.1 Fraxinus cuspidata | reverse complement strand
AGGTCTAGGTATTCTAATAACTTAAAAGTGCAATAAGAGACATGTCAACTAAACAGTTTCACTCACAATATATCACAAAAGATAATATGCTGCAATTTATCAAATGAACAATTTCAATAACGTAGTAACTAAGAGCAAGTAATTTCTAATTTCTAGCAGATGCAATGGTTACCCCCATACAGCAATCTCGATCCTATTGTCACCTCAAACGATGACGAGCTAGTATTGAAATTAAATAGGATTAGCCAATTTACCAGAGCGAACCTGTCTGAGTCCGTAAATTTCAAGAAATATAATTTTTAACACTTTAGGGCCACCACTATTCACCCTCAAGTCGCAGCAACCAATCGAATGAAAAATTGAATCTCGAATGCCCAAGGGCAAATCCATCTAGACTTCACCGTATTACTTGAAACATAATACTAAAACCACAAACATGTTAGAAATAGTGTTAGAATAAAACTGCCTGAAGAAAGGTTCCTTAGACCAAGCCAGATGTACCTCCACGTGTTGCTGTCAAGGTTACATGCGCCGGAGCCGTCGGTGTGCTCTACCACCACGTGCGGTGGACCCAGGTGCACCACCATCTGTAGAAGCCTTCTGTGGTGCTAGATTCTTTAATCAATTTTTTCTGAAAAGAAGTTTACAAGTTCGGAATTTGAAGGAAAATCAGACAATTTACCAAACTATAATTTCCGCCTGATTTTGGTTGAATTCTCACCGAAATCCACCAAACCAACGCTCTAATATCAAATGTTGAACAAGGATCTTTGATCACCAAAGATTCGGGCTCAGTATCAATAAATCAAACACTACAAATATCAAACCCAAACCATAAACCAAAACACCAAATACCGGTTGCTTTTGGGTTGCCCACAAAGGGCAAAGTGTGGGGTTTTATTGTAGCCTCAAGATCAGCTACAAATGCTAAGAAAAGGGAAGAAACATAAGGCCCTGAACCAAGGAAGCACGAAGCCAAGATGATAGGAACAAACCGTCATTTTCTCTCAAACAAATGGGGCTAATAAAACCAATTTCACACACACACGAGCAACAGTAATGGGCAGTATATATAATAGAATAGTATGGGCTTTAGGTTAAAAGATAATAAGGCCCAATGGTAGCATATAAATGAGCTGTCAACCAAAAAGTCATTCAAAGGTAATGGGTCGGACTATGAGTAGCATTAATTAAATTAGGCTACTTCAAATGATCCAAATAGGTTACATGATTGATTTAAATAATTGTGGTATCGATATACTATTTCAGTCATATGGTCAATGCTGACTGAATAAATAATGAACTTATATCATCGTCCAAGGAAGTCGTTTGACAACAATTTGCCTAACATTTGAAAAATAATTTTTGTTCATCTACAACTTTCTAAGGATTGTATATAGTAGAAGCGATAATTTATAGATAAATATTTCTTAGTTATATGTTAATTGGAAAAATTAACGTCATGCACACTCCATACTGAGAATTAGCAAAATTTAAAAAATGACGTGTTTTCATTTCACGAGTAACAAGTACAACATTTTATACTATGACAAAAAGCAATTAGGGGTGGCTTGTTATGGCCCTTACATTTGATAAAATAATGAATTTGAGTGATGACTTTAAACCAAAAATAAAACTTATCAACCTTATAAAAAATTGAACGGAGCAACGGCAAGGAAATGAGTAATAAATACCAAAGAAAAAGAATGTCAAAATAATGCATAGTGAAATGGATGCAAAGTCGAGACGAGAGTTGAACCCTTTGTCTTTAAGTCAATTTTGCCTCACAATGGTGCCTACAAATGATGGCAGTCAACTTCTAAGATACAACGACTATCTCTATGTGTTTGTAGCACTCCAAAACACAAGAATAATGAATCGAAGATTGATTTTTGTACTCCTCCTAGAATGAAATGGAAAACAAAATTTTATGTAGAGTTTTGTTTAAGAAAAGATGAATTTAATGTTATACTATGATTTCTTATCACTGGGATGACGAAATGGACATCCCAAAGGTTTTATTTTTAGAGGAGGAAAGTTTGTGAGTGAAGTGACATGCCCAAAACTCAGCAACCTTTACCAATGGTCATAGTTTTTGCTATTGCTAGCCTGTTTCCATTGCGTCCCTCAATCATCAGAAAGAGAGACCGATTCTCTCGAATATTGCTTGCATGTCGAGAGAGACTCACACTCGCGAGCGACAAACTCACCGCTCGAGTGGTAGGCAAGCGGCTGAGATAGATAAATACCCAGCCAGTTTCTTCTCTTTTTTCTTTGAGTTTGAACTGCAATTTCTCATTCATCAGGAATTGATTTTGATATTCTAAATATACCATGATGATCTACCGGATGAGTAGAACAAATTAATCTATTTATTTTCATAATTTGACTATCAGATTAAGTTCGAATATTTGGCCGAAATTGACACGGAAGTCATTTTTCCATGGTTTAACACTTAACAAATTCTTACAATCCCCCACATGAATGAAAAATCCACAATATACAATGCATTATGCAAATGATATGCATATTCTAAAAAAGAAGTACAAACAACAAGTTATAGCATCAGAATAGGTAGCTTGTGACTTTGAACATTCCTTAGTTGAATACAATCAAATTTACTAAGCCAATTGGTGAATGTGATGTCTTAAACCATTCAACCGTTTGTGTAAATAAAAAAACTATAACAACACCATAACTCATCTAACTATTTCGGTTCTCACGGTTGTGTTCATTTTGGCACTGAACAGCTCTTGATTTCATAAGTGTTTTAAGAGAATTTAAGCATCAAATTCTCATAGAAGCGTTGATCTCCTATAGTATTGTATCATACATTTCTTGTCTACTTCCAAGATATAGGAATCATTAAAAGTATACACTTATCCTTGAACACCGTTTATTCCACACTTTAGATTTGTAGGAATGGGAGTAAGTGCTTTACGCTAAATCTTTCATAATTTAATCGTCCCATTGAACCAAGATATTGGGATCTCCAATCTACAATGTTGGGTTTCNTTGAACACCGTTTATTCCACACTTTAGATTTGTAGGAATGGGAGTAAGTGCTTTACGCTAAATCTTTCATAATTTAATCGTCCCATTGAACCAAGATATTGGGATCTCCAATCTACAATGTTGGGTTTCCGTTATGGTGATTCCATTCTATAGGCTTTAGGCTCATTCCCCTAGAAAGATGGTATACTTGATCTCTTGTTAGTCATTTCGTCAAATGATCCGCTATGTTTTCATTTGATTTAATATAGTTAATCGAGATTATACCATTCGATATCAACTGTTTAATGGTATTATGTCATCGGCGAATAAGTCAAGATTTACCATTATACATACTATTTTGGGTCTTCGTAATTGTATGATTATCACAATCTATATTAATTGCAGGTATCGATTTTTCTCAACATGGAAGGAATATCTTCGAGAAAATTATAGGGCCATTCCACTTTTTCTTCGATTTTATTGAAAGCAATAAACTAAGATTCCATCGTGGATCGAATTGCACAAGTTTGCTTGGATGACTTTCAGGACACAGCTCTGCATCCAATGGTAAACACATAACTACTTGTAGACTTTGAATTATTTGTGTCAGATATCCAATTTGCATCGGCATATCCTTCTAACACTGCAAGATATCTTGAGTAGTGTAATCCATGACTAATCGTGTGTCTTAAGTATTTAAAAACTCGGGTTAATGCCTTCCAATGATTATTACTTGGATTACTTGTAAATCTACTCAACTTATTGACTGCATAAGCTATATCAGGACGCATACAGTTGATAATATACATCAAGTAGCCTATAATGCGTGAATATTCTAATTGATATACGAGATCTCTAGTATTTTTGACCAAGTGTAAACTTAAGTTCATTAGTGTTTTAACTGGTTTATTGTCATACGTCTTAAACTTATCAACTATAGCCTCAATATAATGTGATTGAGATAATGACAAATCGTCAAGTGTCTTTAGAGATTTTAATCCCTAATATTATGTCAACAACTCTCATACCTATCATGTCAAAATATTTTATCAAATTTTCTTAGTCGAAGTAATAATGTTCGAATTATTTCTCATCATTAGTATATCATCAACATATAGACATACGACATACGATCACGTATCTATTAGGTGTGGTTTTGATGTATGCACATTTGTTACATTCATTAATTTTGAAACTATTTAACAATATAGTTTTATCAAAATTTTCATGCTATTGCTTCGGTGCTTAGTTTAATCCATGCATCAATTTTGCAAGTTTACTCACACCTTCTCATTTCTCGGAGCAACAAAACCTTCAAGTTGTTTCATATATATTTCTTCTTCTAATTCACTATTTAGAAATGCAGTATTAACATCCATTTGATGTATTTCAAGATTATGCAATGCAGCAATTGCAATCAATACACATATAGACATGATCCTTGGAATAGGTGAATAGGTATAGAAGAAATCTAGTCCTTACTTTTGCTTATACCCTTTAGCTACTAGCCTAGCCTTATACTTGTCCATTGATCCATCAGACTTCAATTGTTTTTTGAAGATCCACTTGTAGATAAAAACTTCTGTTCCCCAAAGTAAGTTCAACCAATTTTCATGTATGGTTATTTATAATTGATTCAATTTTATTATTATCCTTTTCTTTTCAAAAAGGAGATTCGAGAGTGGACATTGTTTCGTTAAACGTCTTTGGATTATTTTCTAGTAGACATGTTAGAAAATCTGGACCAAATTTCTTATGAATTCTTTGCCTTTTACAGCATCTTGGTTCTTCATCTACTTGATGATTACTATCTTCTTGATAGTTTCCATTTGCAGTATCGTAAACTCGTATGTGTGAGCTTACTTCTTTCTCTTTATAAGGAAAGATATCTTTAAAGAAAATATCATTCCTTGATTCAATGATAGTACCTACATGTACATCAAGTATTTCAGATTTATAAACCAAAAATCAATATTCACTACTATTGTTTGCATCTCCGATAAAGACACAATCTATTGTCTTAGATTTATTCTTTACTTGTTTAGGTTTAGGTATATGTACCTTTGATAAATGCCCACACACTTTAAGATACTTGTAAGAAGGTTTCCGACCTTTCCGTAATTCATAAGGTGATTTAACCTTACTCTTGTGTGATATTTTATTAAGGATATGATTTGCCGAAAGCATAGCTTCTCCCACAAGTTTTGAGGTAACTCTGAATTAATCAACATTGCATTCATCATTTCCTTAAGTGTTCGGTTTTTGCGTTCAACAATATCATTAGATTGAGGTGAGTATGGTGCTATAGTTTGATGGATAATTCCAGATTCTGAACAAAATTATTCAAACAGTGCGACATATTCTCCACCTCGATCACTATGAAATGCCTTTATTCTTTTTTCAAGTTGATTTTTAACTTCAGTTTTATATTGCTTAAACACTTCCAAAGTTTTATCTTTACTTTTCAACAAATATATATAACAGTATCTTGTACAATCATATATGAATATGATGAAATAATTTTTACCACCTTTTGTTTGGACATACTTTAAACCACATATATCTGTGTGAATAAGTTACAAAGGTGTTGTGCTTCGTTCAACTGAATGAAATGACATTTTGGATAACTTACCATCTACACAAATTTCGTATTTTCCATTGGTATTCAAGTGTATACTTGGTAGTAAACTTAAATTCATTAATTTGCGTATAGAACTAAAATTTACATATCCTAATTCATGATGCCATAAATTAGATGACTCAAGAATATATGTAGAAGAAGATATTTTATTTTTTGAGTTATTCAGTACAATGATAATGACATTCATTTTGAATAGTCAATCTTTTACATAGTCTTTGCTTACATACAAATTATTCTTGGTAAGTATAAACTTATCGGATACAAAGACTAATTTAAAACAATTTTTGCTTAACAAAGATCCCGATACTAAATTCTTGCGAATATCCGGCACATGAAGAACGTTGTTAATGCTAAATTCCTTGCCCGATATCATCTCCAAAATTACCTTGCCTTGTCCTTTTTTGAACTTGAAGAATTTCTCATGAACAGATTCTTACCATCACTTATAAACATATTCTCGGCGTGAATGTCATGGAGAATAACCTGCAATTCTTGTACTTGACCCATGACCATCTTTGAATCTACCATTTTGTAGTTTAAGAATTTTCCTATAATGAACTTCTTAGCTCCAGCGTCTTTAGTCTTGTTTTTCTTCTTCAAAGATTCCCATAGTTCCTTTACAGATTTCATGGAACTATACAAATTGTATAATGTGTTGGTCATATCATTCATTATGTAGTTTTTGCATAAGAAGTTTGAATGTTTCCAAACATCTAATGCTATCAATGATGTCCTATTATTTTTCCTTTCTTGTACGACGGGAGCATCTTCCTTCAAGAATTTTGTCAAGTTTAGAGTTGTGAGATATAACAATATTTTTTTGTTACCATCTCTTGAACTCAACCTATGGAACTTCTCCGATTTCTCTCCACGTGGAACTTTATTTGTATGAACGGTGGGAGGGGCAACCTCAATCGGAGGAATCACAACGGTAGGAACCAAGTTAGGTAAAACTCCTTCCGAAATTCCCATATTCGAAGTATCATTGGAAGAGGTATCGGTATTGTTAATCGTATTCATTTTTGTTTACACAAAACAAAAGATAAACCAAAAATCAAAATCCGAAAAGGAGTTGTAGAAATTAAATCGAAGCAAAATCAGTTTAACCAAATACAACTAAAGAATAAAGTTATCACTCAAACAAAAATCGACTTAAGATTGTTTATAAGATAATGGATTTGAGTGATAACTTTAAACCAAAAATCAAGCGTACCAACCTTACCCAAAATTGAACAGAGTAGTGACAAGAAAATGAGTAATAAACACTAAAGAAAAAGAATGTCAAATAACGCCAAGTGAAATGGATGCAAAGTCAAGACAAGAGTTTAACTCTTTATCCTTAAGTAGATTTTCTCCCGTAACTGTGCCTACGGATGATGATAATCAACTCACAAGATACAACAATTATCTTCTTGTGTTTGTAGAACTCCAAAACAAAAGAAAAACGAACCGAAGATTGATTTTTGTACTCCTTCTAGATTCAAATGGAAACCATATTTTTATGGGAAAATATGAATTTAATATTACGCTATGATTGCGTATCATTAGGATGATGAAATAGACATCTAAGGATTTTATTTATAGATGAGGAAAAATTGTGAGTGAAGTGTCATGTCCCAAACTCAACAACTTTTGCCAAGAGTAGCAACTTTTGCTGTCTCTAGCATGTCGTCCTTGCGTCTCTAGAGTATCAGAAACAGAGACAGTGTCGCTCGACTATCGCTAGCGTGTCGCTTGAGCGGTAGGAGATTGACTGAAATAGATAAATACTCAGCCAGTTTCCTCTCTTTTTCCTACAACTTTTGATTGCAATTTTTCATTCATTAAGATTTGGTTTTGATATTCCAAATATACCATGAAGATTTACTCAATAAGTAAAAAAAGTTAATCTATTTATTTTCGTAATTTGAGTATCTAACCAAATCCAAATATTTGGCTGAAGTTGACACGGAAGTCATTTTTCCATGATTTAATACTTAACAAATTTCTAGCATTAACGAACTTTTACTAAGAACTAGTTGGTCATGTTTAGGATAGTTAGCCATACTTATAAAAAATGTTTGATGATAAATCTAATGTACAAAATTGCATAAAATATCGCCTCAACTACATAAGAACACGATGATCAATCTACAAGAATTATGTATACTCTTAACAAAATTGACAATGTCTAAGAATTTGATGTACTCTTGTTAAAAAGATTGACAATTTAAGATCGAATCTTGAGGCTTAATCCCTGTTTGGAATCGAAATTTTAATCTAAATCAAAGTCAACAATCAATTTTAACAATATATTTCTTGAGTCTCACAACTTTTCAACCACATATTTTATCAACTTTTATAAAAATCTACTAAAATTCTGATTTTAATTCCTACCGAAGGGGAGGCTTAATATATTTTTAAAACCCTAAAACTAAATATTTTATCAAAGTTCAAAAAGTCTAAACGACTAATTCCCCCTGTCTAAAAATTGAACAAGAAGTCAAATTTTAAGATTGGTATTTTCAACATGCTGCTGCCATCTCACTACCACAAAAAAAAAAAAAGGTGATGCAACATATAAATAATTCATTAATTGTGTGTTGTTAAAAAGGGTATCGCAACGGTCAATAAATGTATGTTGCCATTGATTAACTCAATTGAAATTCGACAATGTTATTCTAGTGTAAGCAGCAACGTGCAAGTACGTCGCCCATTGCAAAGGACTTAAAAAGTGTCTTCTGCAAGCATGTTAAGATCAGTAAAATCCCATGTATATGAAAACATGTAAGCCAATGAAGGCACACAATAATGTAACATATTTTATCTTTAACACATTCCCTCAATTAAAGATCAAATTCACTTTTTATTATGTGACAAGAAAAATCTTTATAAAAATAGGTGATGATGAAATTAGAAGTCAAAACATTTTTCTACATCATGTTGGATAAAAAAAAAACATTGTTCATAATTCAAAAACTAAGAATTAGCACTACAATGGGACTTGAGCTGATTATAAACAATTTTACTCCATAAGTGAGGGCAGTTGAGTGGAGAAATGGGATTACCATCAAAGTTTCTGCCTTCACTATTGTAATTATAACTGTTGTAAATTGGTGAATTAAATGTACATGCTCGATTAAGTATAAAAAAAAATTACTCACAAGTAAATTTTAAAATTAATAAACTATTTGTTAGTCTAATTTAAAAAAATATTTGGTTACTTTTCTTTAAAATATATAATACCTTACTCCATATCCATTCTTGCCGTTCAAACTAAATAAGAACTGAAGAGATACATAAATTTTTAAATTCAATAAAACAATTGCCTAGTCAATTGCATGCTAGGTAGAGAAGAGAAAACTTGTGCCATTTGTTCTCTAACCAAACTGATCAGACATTTCAAAGAAACTTAATAATTAAAAGTCTCAAAATCAATAAACAATGCCTAAAGCTTTAATTAATGAATCTGAATGAATAACATATTCTTAGAATATGTTTTGCCACTTGAAGAATCAAGCTAGAAATTTAAACAAAACTGAATACAAAAAAGGAAAAAGCAAAAAGCAAAAAAAGAAAAATCAATATGAAGAGAAATCTGGTGATGACTTCATAGCTTTTCTTCTTTCCATGAAATTATGTATTCTTGTGAGTGCAACCCGTAGTGTCTGCTCACTCATATTCGCGAAGCAAACTCGAAACCAGCCAGGGTCGGAACAATGGCAAGAAGATCCTGGAGATATATTTAACTTCACTTCATGCAGCATTGATTTCCATAAAGTTAATTCGCTTTCCTTTGTAGGATCCTCCAGTAATGGACTTAAATTCATCCAGCAAAATAATCCTGCATTTCCCTTCAAACACTCGATCCCGGAATTTTTCAATCCATCAATAATCATTTGATACCTTTTCTTGAGTCTTTCGCGATTCGTCTTTATGTAATTTTCTGTAAATGTTCTGTCGGAAAGCATTGAAGCCAAAAGCTGCTGTGTTTGAGAAGAAATCAAAGTGAAACTTGACATTCTTCTTGCAGTTGTAACGACTTTATCATTGTATGAATATATGGTCCCAACCCTAAACCCCGGAAGGCCTAAATCTTTCGACAGGCTATAAACAATGTGAACTCTATCGGATTCTTTGTAATCCCGGGCTTCAAGGACTTCTGCAACACTTACAAATTCTTCACCAGAAAATGTTGATCCCGAATAGATTTCATCCGAAACAAGATGAATGTTTTTACGTGTAACGAATTCAAGAATCTCTTCAAGGGTGGATCTTTTAATGGTTGCTCCAAGTGGATTCGATGGGTTCGTTATGAGAACTCCTTTAACTTTGATGTTATGTGATTCAGCTTCATTATATGCTGCATCTAAAGCTTGAGGAGTGATCTCAAAATTATTTGAACTATCACAATGAACTGGAACTATCTTAACACCTGTTCTCCACCTCAAGTCTCTGTCAAACCTGCGAATCACAATTATTTAGTCCTTTGAACATAAAATTATTGTCAAGATTATGTAATATTCCTGATTATCATATATCTGTGAGTACTTATATTCTTACCCTGGATAGTATGGAGTAGGAATAAGCAAGGCATCTCCAGGATCAGCTAGAATGAAAGTCAATAGCTCATTAGCTGCGGTTGCGCCGGCTGTTATAACAATTCTATCAGGATTGAATTTTGCTCTTCCTCCTCTTATTTGTTCCATAAAGCATGCCATTGCCTGTATAATTTCACAAGGGGTGCATAAGTTCATGCAAAATCCATTTGTGCACACGCTCGACCAGATAGTATTCGATAATCCGTACAAGTATTGGATAATTTTTTTTACCTTTCTGAAAGATTGAAGTCCATGATAATCTTGAAATAGAGCGTTATCTCTAAAGCCAGAAGTTCTATTTCCCCAGTTTGTTGCTTCTGAATGTTTTTCCAAGTACTGTTCCAGCAAATCAAATGAAACCTGCACAAGAAATAACAAAAAAATTTAGAAAAAAAATCCCCATTTTTTTTCCTACATGAAATGACCCTCGAAACTTACTTGATTTTCAGCAAGTCCCATCTGAATAACTCCAGAAGGATTGCATAATTCATCATAAGGGTTTTCATCATATGCCTTCCACCCTGCAAAATATGGCGAATCTTCTCCATGTGTTTCTGAAACTGCGACTTTTGATAAACCCACAGCAGGTTTTTCAATCTCAATTGCCATAATCACAGTGTAACTCTGCAAGTTCCTTTGAAAAGAGCTGCTTGTGTATAAGACTAGGAGCAAAAATGTTCTTGAACTCTAAGAGGAGAAAAGTTCTTGAATTGATTATGAATTTTTTTGGGAAATGAAGAGCCCTTATATAGTATAAAGAAGGGACCCTCAAAGATGATAATATTCTTACAAAAAGTGGGCAAGGGAACCAATTATTGATTCTGTAGACTAAGCAAGATCAAAACTTCTCTATTCCAAAATATATATATTTATAGTTTTTATTCACTGGCGACAACTGTTGGCTTCTGTCATCATTTCAAGCTTCCTAGCTATATCTCAATCTCCACCAGATCCACAGCAAATACGGTGGTTGAGTGGGGAGCAAATTAACTTGTGCTTTTTTTTTTTTCTGAGAGAATACTTGTAACTACTTAATTTGATCCATGGTTGACAAATAGAAAAACTGACGAAAGCAAATAATAATGTGATTAGAGTAAGGAGATATCAGATATGGGATTATGTAAAATTATGGTTTTTTTTTTTTTTTTTCTTTTCACCGTAATATATTCTCTGCCTTCCTTCAAAGAAGACAAAAATGAAACTAGGGGTCTTCAATCTTTCGAAATAGAGCATTTAAGTCCCCACATTTCATTCGTAGTATTTCGATCAACTAACTTTCTAGTCATGACTGAAGTTCCACATAAAAATAGGCAAAATAGGCGTTTTTTAGGAGGAAAGTCCTACATCAGGGAGTCTTCTTCAACAAATTGTAAGGTTGAGAATAAGGATTTCACGATTCCAAAGGGAAAAAGCATATTTGCGACCACAATATGTGCATTAATAGCACTGCAATATACTATTCTAAATAACTTCGTTAAAAGATGGACCCGACAAAAAATTTCAAACACTATGAACTTGCATTTGCATGAAACAAATGACGCATATAAGCGCTTGAATTACACAAGGTTGGTTTTTTAAGATGGACCATCAAGTCTCAATATTAAAGCTTATTAAGCTTAAATGAGTGATTCTATACAATTAAGACTCAAACAAACACACAGATTAAAAGATTGGCATTCTAAAAAATGAGTCACTATCTTGTGAGACATGTTAATACATAAATTTCAAATCGAATAAGATGAAAATATTAAATAACATATAATGATTTGACTACTCATCTTAACAATCCTGACATTTTAACTAGAATCTTATAATGATTGCTTCAGAAATATAAGACATCCACTCCCACATGTCTCTCACTCAGATTAACTATCGAGAGTAGCGCCTTAGGGAACAAGCTCTACATGAAGACTCGCACATTTGGAGGTGCACTCAAGTTCAAGGGAAAATCAGGTTTTTTTATGTCATAATCTATGCAGGTATTGCATTGGCAGTACTTCATTGACAGTTTTTATTTTTTAACCTTGAAAACTTCTCAAGTGCGCATTTGTAACGACTCTGACAATTTTCCCACAAACCAACGTCCACCAATGACCAGTGACAGTAGTAGTGAAATCTTCCTCGAGTATGTTGCCAAAACAAGTCGGTATCCACTCGGGACTATACAAATCTAATAATGTTGCTTGCACATGATAGTTGACACGGGCTTTTGACAGCGCTGCACCTATATTGGTGTTTTTTCTTCCAAGTGTTCAATGAAATGCGGTCACATGTTTCCTTTTTCACCTCGTTACTAACCCTGTCTATGTACATGATTGATAAAAATCACATGTTTATCATAATTCCATGTTACCTTATTCTATCTACCGTATCTAACGAAGCAAGTCTTATTTTTAAAAATGAGAAAATTTGATTCAATTTTTTTACTAGAAAGATGAACACAAAAATAAAATAAAAATTGTCATGCATTTTATTATCATATTATTTAACTATTTATAATTTAACAAGTTATACCGACAACAAATCACTTTACGAATGGTCCTTCTAGAAGAAAGTGATTTTGCCTATATTCTAGTTACTCTATTTGAGAGTTCGAAAAAAAAAAGCATCTAATATACTAGGAATATCAATTAATCCGAGTATTGCAATTGCTCAGAATAACCATTTTTAGCTTTTATGGTTCTTTTCATCCCTCGTGAGCTACTTATTTCTCTTAAACAAGATATCAAAGTGATCTTCTTCCTTTTTC
>CAIGRP010072471.1:0-21749 GCA_903798385.1 Fraxinus cuspidata | reverse complement strand
GGCTAATGATGACTTGACCCGAGAAAACTATCAGTTTTTTCTCTACCAGTTGCTTCGTGCTCCTAAATACATTCATGCAGGTTAAATCCTTTTCTCGTCTATTTTCCCCGGTGTTATCTTGTTTTTAGAAGAAATATAATTGTTCAATCCATTAATTTGCTAATCAGTTTGTATTCCTACATAAAGGAACATATCTATAATTAGAGAATCTATAGCGTGATCGAAGCTATTTCCGTAAAACTTGATAGTAAGATAATTTTTTTCCAATTGTTGCATATGTTGTTTATTCCTATTTATCAGTTTTATCTTCTACTTGTAACGCACCACTTGAGCTTTATGATTTGGTAAACGTATCTAACCATGAAGTTTTTGTCTGCAGCTAATGTTTATCACCGAGATCTAAAACCAAAAAATATTCTGGCAAATGCGAATTGTAAACAAAGGCAATATTACAGCAAAAGTAAGAATAATCCCAGTTGAAATACGAACAACATCACTAATCAAAATAATGATAAAGATTTAATTTTCAGCTATCAATTACCTTTTTCAAGTCGGTGGCTTTGATGGTGCCTCCGTGCCTCACAGAGACACCCTGTCTCCGTGCCTCACGGAGGCAGGCACGCTGCCTCCGTTTCTCACCGAGGCACACGAAGATGGACTAATTTTCTCTGTGTTGCAACAGAGATCAACAGAGATGGAGTTCTTCTCTGACTATGGTGATGCAAATAGGTTCAAAATTCAGGAGGTCAAGGAAAAGGGAACTATGGTGTTGTTTGCTCTGCAATAGACACTCATACTCGTGAAAAAGTGGCAATAAAGAAAATACACGACATTTTTGAACACGTTTCTGATGATGCTCGAATTCTTCGTGAGATAAAGCTTCTCAAGCTTTTGAGACACCCAGACATTGTTGAAATCAAACACATCATGCTTCCACCTTCGAGGAAAGATTTTAAGGATATCTATGTTGTTTTTGAGCTAATTGAATTAGATCTTCACCAAGTCATAAAGGCTAATGATGACTTGACCCGAGAAAACTATCAGTTTTTTCTCTACCAGTTGCTTCGTGCTCCTAAATACATTCATGCAGGTTAAATCCTTTTCTCGTCTATTTTCCCCGGTGTTATCTTGTTTTTAGAAGAAATATAATTGTTCAATCCATTAATTTGCTAATCAGTTTGTATTCCTACATAAAGGAACATATCTATAATTAGAGAATTTATAGCGTGATCGAAGCTATTTCCGTAAAACTTGATAGTAAGATAATTTTTTTCCAATTGTTGCATATGTTGTTTATTCCTATTTATCAGTTTTATCTTCTACTTGTAACGCACCACTTGAGCTTTATGATTTGGTAAACGTATCTAACCATGAAGTTTTTGTCTGCAGCTAATGTTTATCACCGAGATCTAAAACCAAAAAATATTCTGGCAAATGCGAATTGTAAACAAAGGCAATATTACAGCAAAAGTAAGAATAATCCCAGTTGAAATACGAACAACATCACTAATCAAAATAATGATAAAGATTTAATTTTCCGCTATCAATTACCTTTTTGAAGTCGGTGGCTTTGATGGTGCATCCGTGCCTCATGGAGACACCCAGTCTCCGTGAGGCACGGAGACAAGCATGCTGCCTCCGTGCCTCACGCACGGAGATGGACGACATCTGCATTTTTTTTAACATTGCAAAATCAACAATTTGTGAAAAGAGTAATAATAAAGAGAAAAGAGTAAGAAGTTTGTGATATACTGTGTGTATGTATGTATTATACCATCTATATATTCTTTCAGAAGAGAAGCGCAAAACCCAAAAAGTAATAATAAAGAGAAAAGAGGAAGAAGCAACAAGAGTGAGATATTAGGCTGAAAACGACGTCGTTTTGGTTGACGATAAGAGAATTTAATGCGCGTAAAAAAAGTCTCTTTTATATAGTTAGGATTAAAGGATTAATACCAGAAAATCTTCAAAAAAAACGTTTCTACTTGTGATATACGTTCGCACTTATTAAAAATTGCAGAAAAATCCCTTATTTAAAACATTTTGTGCGAAAAAAACCCTCCACACAATCAAATTTACCGTTAAAAAGGGTAAAAATGTCAAAATTAAAAAGTAATAGTTGTAAAATATCCAAATTTATATTTTTCTTACAAATTATACCCAAAAATTATTTATGTACCCCACACAATATCAAACCTTTAAAACTTTATTTTCCACTCCAACCCACTTCATCTTCTTCCCCAAAACTTTATCATTTTATTTAATCCCTTTTAAAATCCTTCTAAATCCCTCACCCAAAATTCATCATTTATTCTTCTCATTCCAAATAGGGATCTTTAGGGTGAGGGATTTAGGAGTTAAAAAAAGTACTTTTGACTACCAATTTGAAGTTTTTTATAGTTATATTATTTAGTCAGTGTTTTTATTTCTTCTATTAAAATAGTTATAATGTATATTTTTTTCTGTCTTTCTTTACAGTTCATCTGTAAGAAATTAGTTAAAGTTTAATCTAGAAATCAATGTGTGACAATTAGTATTCTTTCTCTCACACCACTTTCAGGTATGCGTTCATTTATTGTGTATGTATTCTAAATTTATTTTAATTTCAATATAAAATAATTAAATTACACTTATTTTAGCGCATATGAATATTGTCTCTATTAAATTATGTATATGCATGTATTGATTATGATTTTTCATTGTTAAGAAGAAGAAGTAGAAGTGATGAATTTGTGATGACGGATTTTGGGGGATTTTGGAAATGACTAAATAAAATAATAAAATATCTGGAAGAATATGAAGTGGGGTGTGATGGAAAATAAAGTTTTAAAAGTTAAAGATTGTGAGTGGTCCATAAAAAAATTGTATAATTTGTAAAATGATAAAAAGTTTGGATACTAAAATTGCAATTATTACTTTTTAATTTTGATTTTTTTACTTTTTTTTTTCAAAAAATCTGACAATAGGGGTTTTCATAAATGGTTTCAAATATAAGATTTTCTGTGATGTCTAATATGTAGAGGGTATATTGCAAATATAAACATTTATAGAGGGGTTTTCTGGTATTGATCCAAAATTAAATTTTGATAAAAATGAAGGAAAAATATTATTAAAAAATTAATAAATGTTACGAGTCTCATAAAAATATATAATTGAAAATAAATTTTAAAAAATTGAGACTAAATGTAGATCCATTCAAAGTTGATGTTACTTGTGTTGTCATCTTTCTACTTGCTAATACAAACTAATGTGACGAGGAGTCATAATTTTAGTGAGGAGACGATCAAAAAATGCTTAATTAATTCCAAGCTCGACTTTAGGCACACACAATTATAACCCTCGTACACAGAGTCATTAATTCTTGGACCATTAAGCGGGTAATTCCCGACCCGTTCGAGGTGGGGGCCCGCGGGTATCAGGTTTGTCAGATTTTTTTGTCATCCCTACATTTTAGTGAGTGCAAACATTAACATCTATTTTGCCCAATCCCATGTATTACGCACCGAGAGTGTTCCTCTCTTCATATGGCACGATGAGATTGTCAATAGCTAGGTGTGTGACCTATTTTATCGAAAAGTGTACTAACGATGTGATCAAATGCAAGTATTATCCAGTATCATATCCATAAGTGTTAGTCTGTGCCAATTGTTAAGTTTGGCAGTTTAAGAATGAGAAGAAAGCAACATTGAAGCATGAAATCTCGGTGCCCAAACTTGTGGTTTGTGACATCATGACTCAGATCAAGGATGAGCTTGGAGGCTTGGCCTCAAGCCTATTACATCTTCTAAATTGCAATTGAATTGCTGACGTAGTGCTCTCGTTGAATTTAATAACCAATGATCCATGCTTCCAAATCACAAAACCCAGGTACCTCCACATTATAGAGTTAAGAGCATCTTCAATGATTGTAAAAAATTAGGTGCAAATTAATATCTCCAAAATCACTTTTGTACCATTATTTATATCTCCATGGATCTAAATTCAATTTTTGCTCAAACGTGAAGATCTAAATTCATTTTTCGCCTCTTGTATGAATTTATATCTTTTTTTACATTTTTTGTCGAAAAATACAATTTGCATTTCTTTTACATCTTTCAATTGGAGAAGTTTTCGATCACTTTGAAAATTTAAATTAAAATTTAGATATATTTTACACTACAATTAGAGATACTCTAAGATGATTTAGCACTGTTTGGAAAGAATTTATGTACATTTTAATTTATAAATAGATATAAACGAGTGGTTGACAAGTTGATAATATTTATGAATTCTTGGAATTTGTGGTTCAAAATTAAGTTTGACTATTTATAAACTATTTAAATTTTTGCCAAATGATGAATTGATCAAATCTAATATTGATCCTTCTATTTAGTGACTCATATGAATCACCCTAATGGCATGTGAGTTTAAGTCAAAAATATTCTTCAAGTCTTAGTTTTGTAGATCCAGATCCGGGTCCATCAAGATTCTGTTACTTGTGGTTGACGTGAAGCCTAATAGTTAATTATCGTGCGTATAGAAAATTTGAATTAATTTAGATGCAAATTTAATAGATTATTACAAGTTAATAAGCTGGACCAATTTATTTTAAGGCCATGCTACTTGTACATCGGGGTTGACACCCCGGTGTACAATCCCCCTCACAAGAGAGGCAGGAGCAGATCCAAGACGGGATTCCAAATCGGGCTAATATGTAAAAAAAAATATAATTACACATGAATTTTATTTTATTTTTACATAAATTTATTTTTCTACTAAAAAAAATAAATTGGCTGGGGGCTAGAACGGTAAATCCACCCTTGAAGAGAGGGGGTATCAAACATGGTGTACAAATAGCATTCTCTTATTTTAATGCATGTGAAGTATTGAATTTTTTGACATTTTGTCCACGTTGACCCTATTTCTTAAAATTCACTCTTCGCAAACTCATTTTCGATAACACATTTCATTAATTTTTATCAACTATTCAATTGCACATTTCATTAATTTTTATCAATCTTTTAAAAAAATATGATTTTAACACGGCCAAAAGGGAGCAAAGTGTTGAGAATTTATTTAATTATGCACTGTAGAATTTAAAATTACATGAATTCTCATCAAATATCTATTTTGTGTTTAGATATAAACTACGATAAGAATTATTCATTTAGTTAATTATGCTAGCAAAATAATGATTACGTTCAGTTTTCTCAACCCTAACATCTTATTAATAGAAGTTCAATTTAACTTGGCCCGACAATTAAACTTAATTTGATCCAATATTTAATTAATATAATTAATTTGGTCCATTTAATAAGTAACTCAATTAATCAATTGTTCAACACTAGTCAATTAATTAATTAGTAAATATTGTTTTCATACTCTCCTTTTGTGCGCGTCCGATTAGGTTAATGATCATGATATCTAATGACGTGAATTATTTTTTTGGTCAAATAAAAAATAAATAAATCAAAATATCCTTTCAAGTTATTATTAATTCACCTAGATTAATCAATTTACATTCGTAATCCCAAATTGACATATAACAACGTGTCGGGGTAACATATGTAACGGAAAATGTCACGTGGTATGACAAAATCAAAATTATTCATTTACCATGAAACTATAATAGTTTCGTCAATATAATCCAATTAATTATGAGATGAAAATGTAATCTCAATTATCAATCATATATTTCATTATACTTTACTCTTAAATCAATATAAGTAGAAAACTCGTTTTCGACTTACGAGCACACCTTAGTCAATTATTTTCATGACAGGAGCCGAAATTCATGCAGTAACAGAGATTAGGGATCAATAAGCTCGTGTTTAAGAATGAAATCCCATATCTTGCTATCTCAAAGGTCAAAAATCCAGGCCCTGTGGTTACTTTTTTATAGTATGGGTCAAATATGAGTTATGCAATGAAAAAAGAAGCGATGAAAGATCCTTTGAAGAGTGGATTGAGCAATCTTATCGAAAGCTCATGCCTGTTGACTTTGACGCCAATTAATTGACATCCTCCTTTTAAAGCGTCACGTTATTTGATTTTTGATTCATATACATCTCAAGACCAAACAAGCAAGGGTTAACATTGTGTAGTTAGGAGTTGTGGTAATCTTTGGCTAATAGCTAGCCTAAGACAAGAGGCACAAAAATAGATCTAGCGAAGGGGACCAATGAGCTTTTTAAGCGCACTCTCAAACCGGATCTATTAGGGCTAATGGACAAGCGCTTTCATCAACACAACAGTAAGACACTCCGATTCGAACACGGGCAATGATTACCAAGGGATCTTTATTAACCAAAAGCATGCTATTTTTGACATGATTTATGAATTACATTCACGGAGGAAGATTATATTTTGCATTATTGTCATTATGCACATTCAAATTGGACCATGTAAGAGGAAATATTATCGATCCAATATTGTATGCAAGAATTTGATGGTCCTTTTTTGTCTTCCTTTAAAATAAAACAATTTATTTCTCATACTCATTTTAAATACGCAATAAAAAGTTTGTATGTAAATTCAAATCTTTTCTTTATTTTTAATCATAAATTCTCCAAAAAATCACCACTCAAAATATTTATTACACAATAATGACCCTCAAACATCGCGACACACACACACAATACACAAACACACACAAATGTCAAATTTCATACATGTCAATTGAAAAGTGTCTAATTTTGATAACTCTTGAAAAAATGGCCAAATTTGGTACCAAATTATCTATTATATCCTTAATGAAAAATGAAGCAATTTTTATTTCAATTTGTCAAGAATTTCAAGAACAAGTAACTTCCACGAGAAGTTACATTAATTCTAGCCAATACCTAATAGATTCATGCAGGGGCAGATCCAGGACCGGATTCCAGACCGGACTAATACGTAAAAAAAATAAAATTACACAAGAAATTTTTTTTTTACAAAAAAATATTTTTCTACTAAAAAAAAAAAGGGCTACAGCCCGGCCCAGCCCCCCTCTAAATCCGCCCCTGGATTCATGTGACCAAAGATTTTGGAAAAACATAAAAAAGACGAAGTAAAAAAATTATTAACACTAAAAAATAACCATATGCTCCCAATTCATAAGAAAATCATATAATATCATTTTGAAAAATTTAATCTCATCCAAATTTGTAAGTAGATTAGGATTTCCACAATTCTCGGTGAAGGTAATTTTTTTTTGAAATCTTGTTTTTGTTGATAAGCTGTGTTTAATACAATATTTGGACCATGTTTATCTTGACACTTGAAACTTCATTTATCTAAAACGAGATTTCATTCTGAACATGAGAGTTCTCTACATTTCATAACGTTTTTGACATTTTAAGTATGGTTCTCAACTTATTATAAATGTTTTATTTACCCACTTATAGGGAGAAATGAACATTTAATGCATGATTGATATGATACTTTTTAAAATAAGTAATATAGATTATGTGTGTTATTATCGGTCAATACAATTTTTAATTATATAAATATTTTGTCCTCACTCTGGAATTTAAAATTGCTAATGAGGACATTTTGAACTAAATTATAGTAATATGGACATTGAAATTTTTTACAAATGACAATATAAAAGTGGACTTATGCATGTATATGTTGTTCCATTTATCTGTCTGATGTGTTATCCAAATTCAGATTTCGGATAACTTGGATATTCTTCAAAAAAGAAAAGAAAAAGAAAAACTAAACGACTACGAATAAACCTTTCAAAACTTGAGCAAATGACCGAATATTCTTCTTAACCAAGCCAATGTCCTATGTCTCATTAATAAGAACATAATCCTATGTTTGGTGAATATCATAAGTTATTCATAATTTTGAGTCAAAATAAAACTTTAATTTCACAACTAATAATCACTTATTAGTGACATTGTTCGAGGATCTATTACTATAAGGAGATTATAATGAAACCCAAACACTCCTTCGTATAACAAATTTTAATAAATCCTATGTTTGGATATCAATTATAAATAGTTTATAAATCTCGTCAAAATCAAATCACTTTCATAACTAGTATTCATTATTATCCATTACTATTTCTATTAGTATTCTACCTTTTAAACTATGTATAAACTTGTCAAACTACAATAAGGGTCCCTTTGATGTGACTTTTACTTCATGTATAAATTTTTTCTTGAACAAAACTGTCTTAATTTTTATTTGAAAATTAATTTTTAAAAGAGATTAATATTTTGAAAGTATTTTTGAAGGAAGTCGCACTCGATTAGATTCCTCTAAAATCTCTTCTCACTAGAAAAAAATATTTTCATATATTTAACCAAATGAGTTCAAAAGCAATTTTTTCATCTAAAAGTTCATTTTAATTTTTCGAAAGTCATACCGAACGGAATGCTTAAAGAGCAGAAACAACTTCAGGCCATGTGGCCCGTAAAAAATGGATCGGGCCTAATGATCCGCAATTTTTGATGGGCCTGCCTTTCGCATGGGCAGTTGATGAACCTTTTCGATTTCACTTCACAAATTGTTTGCAGTTTCTTCACTTTAAAAGATTTTCCCCTCCAAAATCCACTTTATTTAACTTTCTCTCGCCCTATCCTCTGCATAATGGTATATGATTAATCACTCAAAATTTTCGCACAGCCACTAGGCAGACTTTAATAATGAGTGAATGTTTTTGCATTTCGATTACAGCTACAGGCATGTTTCTTGACATCTGATTATCTTATCTGCAGTTTCATTTGCAGTTCTAAATTCATTTTTGACATTTGAAAATGGGTTTTTTCTTTAAACACTTTTTTGAGTGTGGCAATACAAGATTCTTTTAGATATTCTCATTTTCTGGGATATTTTTAACGGGTCTGCTGAAAATGATACGGCTGTTTTAATTGGGTTAGCCTCATGGTTATTAAAAAATTCACATTTATTGTTACTCTTTTCTTTATAAATTGCCATTTGTGATTCGGGAATTGGATATTTTTGCTCACACTGAAAATGGTTTGATCTGGAATGTCTTTTTGGGTGAAAAATAACAAGTTCTTTTAGATATCTTGACGAGCGATCGAGTTTAATGTTAATTTCATTTGCTGAAATTGAAATGGGTTGGTTTTAAATTGTCTGTTTTGAGTACGAGAAATCACAATTTAGATTATTTAGGTTTTGGGACAAATTTATGGTTTTTCCTTCTTTTTTTTTTCCGTATGGTTATTACTTATTAGTACTGGGCATTAAAGTTTTCACCATGTTAATAATAAGAAAAATTCTATACATTCATTTTGAATATCTTGGTTGAAATTTCAGCCATTGATTTGAATAAGTGGCCAGATTGCTTGTCACACCATCAAATGTCGACAAAACTCTAATAATAATCACTCTGACGATATGGTTTACCATCCTTTATGATGTTTCTTAAGTTGTCATTTGTTTGAGTCCAATATTATAGCAGAGTCATTAGTCTACGTGTGTACTTTTTCTTTTTTCTCTTATTTTTTGTTTTGTTCACGAATTGGAGACTTTAATGGTAGTTCAAACAGTTTAAGACATGTCAGTCATGAATGATATCATTCTTGGCTTCTTGCACGGCTCTTGTTCGAGAGACTGCTCATTTGAGTTCCTGGTTGCAACTGTAGCTTCATAACCTTTTCCCGCAAATGTTTTTCAAATGCAGAATTCTTGTTCAGTTTATAAGCTATTACCAATAAGACAGATAGAATAGGGGATGGAAATACAATCGACCACTTGGATTTGAAGTTGTTCACAAATGACTATGCAGCGTGTAGGTTTTAGAATGAAGTTAACTCCTCATTGATCAGGATAGTTTAGTTGATTTCTGATTATAGGGAGATGTTAAATTCCATTACCTATTGTGATATTTTGAATGACAAGAGTTCACGCGTTGATGAATGAGCAAAAGAGAGAAAACTGATTGATGAAGTGAATGGACAATATAGTTTTTTCTTCTGCAGCCCAAAGTTTCGGTATCGAGGATTTGATGATGAATTAGAAATGAGATTTCTCTTTTGACACGTGTGCACTATTTTATAGGTTATGGGAAACAATTTGAAGAGAATTTGGGTATTGATTATCTCTGTGACTAAATAAAAGACTCCAGTTGAGAAACTCCTTATGCTAATTATGACTGTTTCTAGTCTCTTGTGTAGCATTTCTATCCCACCTTAGCAATTTTATTATTATTATTTTTTGGATTTTTAACTTGATCCCCTGATATTCTGTCTTACCTTTTGGCTTGTTTGCTTTGAAAATATCCAGTTTCCTTTATACTTTAAATTAGTCTTTGTTGTTTTCTCGTGAATAAAGGGATATTGGATTTGTGCACATATTCACCTGTAATCGAACTTACTGCTCAGTGAAATTTTTTTACCAAACAACTTTTCACTTGCACATAATATGTCCTTTGCTGAGCCAAATTCCACCATTTCTGTTGAGCATACTTATTACGGTGCCTGCAGGTTTTCGTAATGGAAAATTGCAGTGAGAGGTGTCTTAAAATGTAGGAACAGTGCCTGGAATTATATATTAGTATAAACGAGAATCTTTTTCTCTGTGCCATATGGATGAATGAGTTGTTCTGTAATTGCCCTCTGATAGTTGATATATATGCTAAGAGCACATTATATATGCTTTAGAAACTAGATGGATGAAGGATTTGGAAGATTCGAATTACACAGAGTTCCTTTTTCTACTGCCATTTCTCGCAGAATATCTTAGAGATTATCTTGTACTGACTTCCCAGAAATAATTTGCACTTATGTTGAGTCATGGGATCTGGATGCTAGAACCAGAGTTGAATTTTTGAATCTATTCAATCCTCTATTCTTTCAGTACAAAAACATAAATACCCACCTCATATTTGGTGGTTGAACTAGATTATTTTCCTTCAGATGTCAGGAAAGAACGAGTTGGCAATGGTATTCAGTAAAGCATTCACCTAGGACTGTATCTAGATGGTAGAGATCTAAGTATAGAGCATGTTAATCTTCCTATAAGCTATCAGAAGACAATTAATCTAAATCATCTAGACTCATCCTTGGATGCTTCAGTTTTGGTTCAGAAAGTATTTTCTTAACCACTTTAATAGGGAATCACTTGCGTCTTAATCGGGATCTGTTTTGTGCCATATGTTGAAAAGGATTTTTGTGGGTACAAGATAGGCTGTTTTGGTGTTAGAGTTGAAGCAGGTCATATATGAAAGTGGAAAACAGGCGTTGCCATTTTTCTATTGGCACCAGATTGACCTGTGTATCTTTCAGTAACTCAATATTCACCGCCCTTTCCTGTTTCGTTATGCAATTATTTTGAACAATTGATTTAAGGAGCTTATACTCACGATTCTAGCAGTAGTTCCACATACTAATGTAGACAAAGATTACTTGTCATACTGGTCAAAGTATAATGTCTTAACATTAGTATGCTACCCAACATGATGAACCTAAATTTATGCTACTGGACTAAGATTGCAGCATGCTAGAACTAATCTATGTGACAATATATAATCAGCATAATTAAACCATTTCAAGTTAACACTGTTTCAATGCAAAATGTGGTTGATAATGAGCTTGCTGTTCACTGTATTGAACACCTCATGTTTATATTAGTCCATTATGAAGTTCCTTAGATGTAAGTGAGACCGTTTACTCCACCAGTAATTCAAACCATATTCCTTGCTCTGCAGGTTCTGTTTGTTTTCTTTTGTAAATTGTAGTAAACTTAGTATACAAACAGTTAATTCATGGACGTCCTCTTTTTGATAAAAAATGTTGTTTGAATGATTACCTTAATATATAATGAAGAGCAGCTTGGAACAAGTTTCCGAGCAGCTTGAAAACTTACTATTTTAAAGTATGCTGGCATCTGTATTATGCGTTTGTTTAATATTTGTTATGACGTCATCTGCAGGTTAAGCTATTTTACATATTCTCTCCACTGTGGATCTGGTAGTGAGGTCGTTCTTGGGTTCGGATGAAAACAATTTGCAATGTGCTTTTCTCTTTTGCAAATTCCTTGGTGCAAAATTCACACCTTAACTAATTCTTGGCGGGGAAGTTTATACAAGTTAGGTAGGGATAGTGTTGGTAATTCCAGCTTAAAGGTTCTTGGTTCTCACAAATATGAGCCTGAAGGAGGATATAGTAGGAAGTGGATTAGTAGATCTGTAAATACGAAAACAGGAGGAAAAAAGGACACCTTGAGCAGCAAAACTAGTATCAGACCTGAAATATCTGAAGAAACAAGTAGCGTTAAGTTAAATAATTATGAATTAGAAACAACTGAAATAGAAAGAAGTCAATATTATGTTCAACAAAAGATTGCTGACAACAAAGACTTGGAAAGGCTTGTAACAATCATTGCTTTTGACATTGAAACTACTGGATTTGGCAGAGAGAATGATCGGGTTATTGAGATTGCCTTTCAAGATCTACGAGGAGGAAAAAACAGTACTTTCCAGTCTCTAGTGAATCCGGGACGTTCTGTGCCAAATACACACATTCATGGTATTTCAAACAATATGGTCAACAGATCTGATGTTCCCAGGTATTTTAATTACAGAAATTGTTACTGTTGATACAGATCATTTTGTAAAAATAGTGCCTTTCTGATCTACCTGCATGGGATTCTGTGGATGAACCTTTTAAATACCTTGTGCTTTTCTGTGTCCATGCGTGATTGATGTCTGAAATTTTTCAAATTGAAGTGTGCACCTTTCAGATATAGTTGGTTTTTGCCTATAAGTTGAAGGAAATAAGCTTTTCCAAACAATTCCTTTGTAGTATGGAGCAGCTGATTCCTATCTTACTAAAGTATATCCAAAGCCGCCAGATAGCTGGTGGAGTTGTGGTTTTAATTGCTCACAATGCTCGGACTTTTGACGTCCCCTTTTTGAAAAGAGAATTTAGTCGCTGCTCTTACGAGATTCCTCCCTATTGGTTATTCATCGACACCGTTCCTCTGGCTCGTGCAGTGATGAAATCTAAAGGTTTTCCCCTCTCTCCTTTGCTCAGAACATTTGATCATAGATGCATATTCATTTTATAGCTTGGTTTTAAATTTCATCAGGATCCAAAGTTCCATCAAAAGTATCTTTACAAGCCCTTCGGGAATACTACGATATTCCATTGGTTGGTTCAGCCCATAGAGCCCTATCAGACGTGCACTTACTAGCATTGGTTCTTCAGAGATTGACACATGACCTGAAACTGCCAATCTCTGGCCTACTTCAGAGCTCGTTTAAGTAAGGCCTTCAACTAGATTTGGTTTTGAGGAAGAGAGAGAGTTGCGGCGAAATCAGTACTTTAGGTCCTCTTTGTTATATGATTTATTGTAATATTTCAAACTCAATTTTTTTGAATGATACTTCGTGGGAAGTTTTAGTTGGTCAGCAACATTTGAATTAACGTATCTCTGTCTATTTAGCAATGGACCCTTTCGGTTCATTTATAATGAGTTGGAATTCATATGATTCGATGAACCCTATTGTTCGACTTACTTGATTGTGTTCTCTATTCCTTTTTTGAAATCCGAACTGAAACTGTCAAACCCAAAAAATATTATGTTAAATTATTACAATTCATCAACTTTCATAATTGTTGGGTTTACGATATTGATTTTGGAAGAGTCATACTTCAAAAGTTAGTTATTAAAGTTGGAGAACCCAAGTTTATATCATGCTTTCGATGTGGTGGGGTTCAAGTCTTATATCTTACGATACGAATCATAACAATCCATCATGCTTCAAGATCATGACGTCCACGCCGGACGATGTTTTGTACTATTCTATGATTAGTCCCGGACGAACAATGCTATGCCGTGTCATCATTCACATCGCTCGATTGTAATCGGGAGACGTGGTACCTGTTCTAATACCATTGATATATATTTTGAGAAAGTCATACCTCAAAATCTAGTTATTAAAGTTGGAGAGTTCAAGTCAATATAAACCACACACTGAAAGCACTTACTTTCGATGCGAGATTGAAATCTCATACCTTGCAACGTGAATCATAACGATTTATCTCAAATAAAATATGAAGTAGAATTTTTGTTGCTGTGTTTATTTTTCTTCAATGTATGGTCAATTATTATTCTGGGCAACAATCTCTCCATCTAATTACAATATTATATTTGAGGTCTCCTCAAAATTGAAATACAACAGATGAATTTCTAATTGAACTTGGATGTCTTGTTCACACGAGAAAAGACTAGTTAAATTATTCATTGTATAGGACCTGTAGTGGTCGGTCCATTCATTGAGAACTCATTGTTATAAAATCTCAAAATTGAATTGGTTCGATTTGGTTCTAAATATTAGTTACCGTGATTTGGTTTCATAGAGAATTGAATCGAATCGAGTTCTAATAATTATCTGAAAAATTAAATCATTGATTCTATCATTAAGTATGGAATACAATCGTTTGGTTCGATTTCGATTTCCGTTTCCGTTCAGTCCAATTCCATTCATTCAATCGAAGTTCTCAAATTCACTAATCAAACAAATGTAGTGCCTAAACATAACGACTCTTAAACTGTATTTATTTAAGTATCAAATTTTCCGTAACATGTTCATTAAACAATTTATGTTGATGTTATTGATTTGTGTTTGTCAAGTTCAACTGAATGCAATAATTTGAACCAACCGATTCTCTAGAAGTTGAATAGTTTTGGCTTGAATGAATTCTTGAAAACACGTGCCAATTTCATTTTCTTTATACTTTGAAGGAGCCAAAAATACTAACTTGGAAGAGATGAAATGAACTCAAACCTCTTGTTAATTCCACAATAACATTTATTAAATTCAAATAATTCATTTTGTCTAGGTTATTAAATAACGCTGTAAAAAATTGAACATGAGTTAACTTACTATGAAGTTCAAAAGAAAAAGTAAAATGCTTGGATAATTGCACCACCACCGGTTACAATGAAAAATAAAAATTTCGGGTTAAAAACCGAGTTTTTATGTACCTAACATTTGATTCCAGAATCAAAATGAAACTGGTCGATTCTCGATTTTAATACTCAAAACCAATTAGAACCAGACTGAACAATCCGATTCTCGTTTGGTTCAGTCTAGTTATGTAAATAACGTAATTTACTCATCTATTTTTATAATACAATTCCATATTGTGCGTTGAAATCTGCTGCCCCAAATTTTGCTTTGTAGTCTCCTGACTGAACTTTTGATAACTCAGTGGTTCAGCTCTTGTAGACGCCATTTCAAATGTTAAATGTAACTGTGTTGGTGGATTCCATTTTCTAATTAGAGCTGAACCACCAAGACGTAAAAAATTTAAGTAATGAGAACAAAATAAAGTCCGATCGAGAAATCACAAACATGAAACAAGACATTGTAAGACAAATTCATAGACAGTGGATTGTTGCGGCAACTTAATATGGGTACTTCATTTTTTTTTTTATTATTATTATTATTATTTTGAGGGTGGTGGTGGTTAGGTACGTAGTTTAATGACGCACAGCAACAGCTACTGAACACTGCAACTACATGTAGACCATTCATTCTCAAAAGTCACATCTTGAGAGGCTTCAATCCAAGTGATGCCCTGAGCCTATTTGCTTCTGCTATCTCCGGATCTGGATGATCTGTTCCACCATTCTTCTTTTCCTTCCTTCCTTTCTTCTTTTTTGGTTCACCATCGAGTCCCTCCCTGCGCTTCTTAGGGCTTGCGCTCATACGAGCATGCCTTTTGCGAAGCTCATCACCATCACGACCCTTGCGATCTCTGCTTCTGCTCCGGCTCCTTCGTCTGCCACGCTCCCTCTCCCGCTCCCTATCCCTTTCGTGACCATATTCCTTCTCTTCTCTTAGGCGACGGTGATCCCTTTCCTTATCTCTGTCTCTATCCCTATCTCTGTCACGCCCTCTTCCACGATCCCTGTCATAATCTCGATCCCTGCGAGTGTACATCAGCAGTCGGGTCAGCTTAAAGAAGTATGAAATATGGTCCACTTTTTGTAACAAAAATTATTAGACCAGTTTCACCGAACATATTTTGCCGCCTTATGTCACACACGACAATGTGCACAAACTATTATCATGAATACCAATCCAAGATTCCTCAACACTTAATCAAAAGTCAATGTTTCAAAAACTGACCCGGCCATCGAAGAAAGGGTCAATGGTCAAAATGTTGAACCGGGGTTGAACCATTGATTTTCAAAAAATTAATAAAATATACATTTAAAAATTTTAAAAAGTTACATTTACATAAGTTGAACCAGCTAAACGGGAACATGTCACAGATTTTCCAAAAACCGGTCTGTTTAACTGGTTTTGGGGAGGGTTTTTAATTAGAGGTTTTATAAGCCTAAACGGACTGATTTTGGTCCCAGTTCCCGGTTTTCCTGGTTGAAACGGTTGGCAGGTCCAGTTTTTAAAACATTGATCAAAACCTATTAAAAAATGGGAGAAAATTTAAAGTTTTTACTCGTGGGAGAATTTGGAAAAGGGGAAGGATAGAGAAGAAATAATTAAAAAAAGAGTAGAAACGACAAATGAGAGAAAAGGTTGAGGTGAACAACTAAATAAGAGGAATATCATGCAGAAAATACTACTACTGCATTGCAGTAAAACTGTCTGATCCATCATACTTCTCAGCTGCACACTGCCAGTGCAGAGAAACCTGGCAGGATCATAAATTATTGCTCTAGGAAGCTGTCATAAGCCACTGATGGTTTCATATGCCATCGTGCTCAGAAAACCATGATATATGCGGTTGTTGGCGTGCGTGCGTGCGTGAGTTAGTGAGTGAGCGAGTGATAGGTTGTAAACATGATGGAGGTTCAAATGACAGCTTCCACCTCAATGTATCGCTCATAACGCAACAATAATACGAAATACCAATGTTGATTTCATCTTTTATATCCCTATACCAAGGGTAAGAATATGAACAAGATGCAATTCTTGACCTACAAACTGATTTCAAGTTTCTACTAACCAGAAATAAAATCTTGCATAAATTATCGTGTAAGGAATATCTGATACACCAAAAATATAGAACTTCACATTTAGTTTTATTAGATTCAAGAATCCATTCTTCTTCAGCCCCTCAACAAATGAGAGAAAGGCAGTCTTCAGAATAATTATTAGGATATTCCTTAACCATTCAACGTTTCTATTTTAATTTATTTCTCTCCTACTGAAATAAAATAGAAAAACAGCAGAAATCAAATCATGAACAAATATAAAATACAGCAAAGCAAAAAGGGTTCCGACTTTGTGATTCGGATCATACATAATAACGGGGTATCAGGTATACAAAATGATCGGAAAAAAAATAGATATTTCAGCTGCTAGGTGTGAAGAAACTATAACCAGTTAAGAGAACAGCCATTAACAAACTGTGTGAACATGAAAATGTGTTGAAGGAAACAATCCCAGCAATTTCAATGTTAACTGCTTTGCCATCTTTTAAAAAGAATCCTTCGAGAAATTGAGAATCATCAAGAAGGCAATCACCACACAACTAATAGGGATGGCAGTCTTTCTTTATTATAAGATGGTTTCTAAATAAACAACCAGAGGGGGCAAAAATAGATATACAGAGAGAAAATCGTACCTGTATCTGTGACTGTCTCGTTTTCTATCTCGATCTCTTTCCCTAGTTGGAATTCGTCCATGGTAGTAATCCTGTTGCACAAGAGCAAAACTAATAAAATCAAGCCAGTAAACATGCATGCATGAAATAACTACAAAAATAGAAAACGTAACATGAGCGGTTAAGTAGATTAAGAACTGAACCTTTTCGTGGCTGTCAGAATCTAATCCAGCTGCAAGTTGGTCATCTTCATCCTCCTCAAAATCATCTTCAAGAGCACTTCTTCTAGGTTCCAGTGTATCGATAGCTTCAAGAGTCATTCTAGCAGAACAAAATAAGTAGATATAAGTACCTACTACATAAGACTGCGATCTGTGAAGATTAAAAAGCAAAAGAAGGTGATAATGGAGGAGAAATCAAAAGGAATAATTTGGAATCAAAACAACTACAAAGCAATTAGATATAGAAAATTAAAACTAAAAAGCATCCATCAGAGTTCTCATCAACTAAAAGAACCAATTCAAATAATTACTAGATTTACAAAGAATGTTCTATTTATCTATTGAATCCCAGTAATAATTCACACTGGAAAAAAAATGTCTCTTTTGATTTAACAATTGGAGATCCTAATATGGACTTAACAAAGATCATTTAGATAATATGAGGAAATTGATAATGCTAGGAATTACACGGGACAGCAATCCATTGACAAATTTAATCGTGCTTACCATGTGGCATAAATAACCAGCAGTTTATTCCCCAGGTAAATTCAGCCCCTGTTTGGGCACCATTAAAATGTAATTTTGGAGAAATGTGTTTTGTAATAGTGATTTTTTTGGAGAATGTGTGGTTAAAAAATAAGAAAAAGTTTTGAGTTTACATGTAATATTATTTTATTGGAGAATGTGCGGTTAAAAATGAGTTTTGACATAATGTATTTTTGAAAAATGGGGGCCAAACAAGGGCTCATTCTCTATCATAAGAGGACAGGAAGAAGCTGGAGGTATAAACTTGTAACCAAATAAATTATTGCCTTAATCAGTGTCGTAGATCAGACTGTAACTATGAGTACAATGGGGTCAATAGGATTCTTCTAATTAGCCAGAACTTTTAAATAAAGAGTAAAGCATAATACCAAATTCTACAGGACGAGAGGTGGGAATTCGGGGATTAGATATGAGGATTTTTAACTATAATTATTTTATATTACATTGTGCACATAAATAGTTCTGAGACGGGAAAAAACAAAAATGGAGCAATTCTAGCCCCAACAAACAATTCTTAGAAATCAAAATATAGCAACCCATGAATTATAAGCTTGTTTGGCCAAGCTTGACGTTTTTATTTTATAACATGTTCTAATAACTTTCTTTTTCAAAATATTATATTGAAAACTTTAACCAATAAAAAATTATTTATTTTAAAACCTACTTAACTAATAAGCCACTATTTGGTAAGGATTAAAATAGATTTTGATAAAAGTTGATGAAGTGTGTGGTTGAAAAGTTGTGTGTCTCATGAAATATGTTATTGAAATTAATTATTATATTTGACTTAGATTAAATTTAGATTTTAATCCCTACCAATCATGGGCTAAGTAAACCTTTTAAACGTAGCTAAACATGCTCTAAGTCACAATAAAGGAAAATTAGAAAGAATAGCCACTGTAAAACCAAATAAGCACGAAACTAAGGTTTTATATAGAACAAAACCAGGGGGTGGGGGAGCAAAATCTGAAATTGGGGTGAACCTTGCCAGTGAAACATTTCTTAGAATCAGAAAAAATCAAATGAATTATGTCGGACTAGAGGAAGCCTAGAAACAATGAGTCTAGCATCAAACTTACCCAAAAATCAGGTTTCTGATACCTTTTTTTGATGCGTGGCAATGCAATATCACAAGAATAATCTTTTGTCAGAAGTTCATCAATAATCTCATCAACATGTGTCAAGGTGAAGCCTGATACAATTGGAGCAAGGGAAGCATAACATTAGCATGACACAAACTATATTCTGTACAAAGATTATATTCAGAAGAGCCAAGAAAGTCTTACGCCCATCAGATGATTTGAACAGCAGCTTTCGGTAATCGTTGTACAGAGGTTCTAGGTAACGGTAAACATCAATGTCTGTCCCTGTAAGGCGCAAATAAAAAGCTCCAAGTGCCCGAACATATCTATTACTAGACAGTAATGTCAATCAGTCCTGAGAAATACATTTATCATTCTTATAAAGTAAATGAAAACAAAAATAGCAATAGAATGCTTAACCCCGGGAATCAAATATACAATGATAAAACAAGAAATAATACACGGAAGACAGATTGCTAGGTTAGAAGAATGCAAAATCAATAGACGCTGCTCTTGCATACCATGGAATGAAGCCTATTTAACTCAAATATGCATTATTTAATTGTATACAGAAAAAAGAACCACAAAAAACAGAATAACCTTTTTCACATGCATGGTTAGAATAATTCATCGAAATTGAAGTAGAATTAGTTTATCAAACAATCAATTATCCAACAGCAAAATAAGGGTCAATCAATTAATTTTCAAAGTTCAAAAAAAAAAAAATTAATGGGGGCAGATTACTTGTATTCGGTGTTTTTAATAAATTCGACAACGATTTCCTTGTCGGGTTGGATCTGAAGCATCTTCATAACGAGACACAAGAAGGGGGTGGGCTTGCGGTTTCCGCCATTAGTACCACCCAAGTGGTCGAGCTCCATGGCCTTGTCAACAAGGGTCTCGGCGGTAAGTCCAAAGCATTGCTCCTTCCAGTAGGAGATCTGGTATATCTTTGAACGCACTATCTTCTCCACCAGATTCTGCGGGTTAGTCCCCCTTATGCTCTTCGCCAGCGGGTCCGTCCTGTTTGCCATTCTTACACTTTAGTTACCTGAAAATATGCAGGTAGTATAACGTGTAGGGATTTGGAGATTTCATAAACCCTAAGAAAGAGAAAGAATTAGCGACGGAAAGGATCTTGGTCGTTTTTATTTGTAGACGTTGATTGATATGTCAAAAGGGAAAAATAATACGCTCAAATGTCCAAAAAAATAATAATAATGAGAATTATGAGATTGTAAAATTGTTATTTTAAAGGAATATTAATTTATCGACAGATTATGTGAAGGCATATCTAATCAATCTTATAAAAATGTGACAAATATTGAACACCTATTTAATTATGTTAGTGAAATTGATATGATGATTAAAAAGTCGACGAATGATTATTAAAAGAGCAATGAATGCACTAACGAGAGTGATCATAATTTCAATGATAACTGTAGTATATCAGTTCTTTCTCCCAAAAAGGGTCGTGACATTAAGGGCATATTGAGAATATATTTGGAGAAAATTGTTTTTTTTTTTCAAGAATATACAATTAAAAATAAGAAAAAATTATGGGTCCATAGTGTAAAATTGTCATATTTAAAAAAATTAGTTGAAAATGAACTTGAGAAAAAAATTGTATCAAACAGGGCCTAAATGATTGATATAAAATGAAAAATTATCCCAAATGTGGTACATTCGTAGCAAAAATAAAGAATGAAGTTGGGTTCGGTTTGAGTAGAAAGAAAAAGTAAACAACTTTAGATGCATCTTTTTCAGAAAAAATAAAATAAAATTGAATTGAGTAAATTAAAGTTTTGATTAAAAATGGCCCTAAAAGATCCATATAGATATCTATGACCAACTTGGGAAGTGTAGAAAGTCGAGTCATAATTCTGGCTTGTTGAAATTGATAAAATCAGACATTTCGCTTTACTAAGGACATGATATTAATTGGAATTATTTAGTTTCCTGATTTATATGCTTGTAAATTATTTAATATCACTTGGATAATTCTTTCTTTTTGTTTGTTGATTATATAACTGTAATATAGCCTAAAATAGTTGTTCCCTTTTCCTCTAATACTATGTAACTTTTCCGGTTCAGTGTAAGATAATTTTTCCAAAAAAATGAACAAGTATGTTTCAATCATAATGTAGATGTAAGTATTATGCCATAGATCCAATCAATTTAGGTTGTAAATACTTCAATATGTTTAATGCATTTATGGCAAGATTTATTATTTATTTATTTTACTTTTCTAATGAATTATATTAAATAATAGAATCCGTAGATTTAAGTTCTTGCAATTTGTTAATCACAAGGAGTTGTGATTGTGAGATACAAATTGCAATATGACTGAATCATAGATCATTAGTGGTTGTAAGTAA
>CAIGRP010072466.1:0-22710 GCA_903798385.1 Fraxinus cuspidata | reverse complement strand
GGACATGGGGTGTAGGTTGAAAAAAATATTTGATGATCTGGATGGTCGGTTGCTCCTGAGTCTATGACCCAGGAGTTTGTAAGAGTTTTATCTGAGACATTTAATCCAATGAAAGATGGAGACTCACCGGAATATGCCAAAGAACAAGTACCTGATGATCCTTCATTTTTTCTAAAGCTGTTGATAAGTGATCTCACCTTCTCGATCTCATCTTGGCTGAAACCACTCAGTTCCTGCGATATTCCTTCACTTCGTGAACCTGCAGCAATAAGGACCTGACCATTGTTCCATGATTGACCTCCTTTTTTACCCCATTCTCGACTTGGGGGCTTTCCACGAAGCTTCCTACACGTTTCGCGGGTGTGGCGAGACCTTTTGCAGTGAGTGCACCATAATCCATCCTTATTTTGGTTCTTTGGCTGACCACTTTTTTCTCCTTGAGCTGTAGTTCCTTTCTCAATGTTTGTGGCTGATTTGTTGTTACTAACAACCACCATAACCAAACCATCAGTTGTTTGTGGTTCAATCATCAGCCCTCTTCTACTTTCTTCACTTCGGATTATAGCCAAAACTTCGTTAAAACTTGGAACTTCTGGCTTCCCAAGAATTTGTATTCTTACTTGATAAAATTCTGGATTAAGTCCAACCAAAAAAATCATAAACCCTGTCTTGCTCAATAAAGTCCTTCAGAACTGCTGCATCATCTGAGCATTTTGTTTTTATCACACGATAGTGATCCAATTCCTGCCACAAGGATTTTAATTGATTTGCATATTCAGTAACTGTCTTATTCCCTTGTTTTGCAGCCATAGTTTTAACCTTGACCTCGTACACTTGAGCAGCATCTTTGGCTTTGGAATATGTCTACTGAATCGCATCCCATATGTCCTTTGCAGTAGCCAAAAACATACAAGTGTCACTTATTTCTGGAGTCATGGAGTCTTCCTCATCCCATGCTTCAAATTTAGGATCCCCTGGTTTAGGACCTGTTCCCATGAGATGGCTAATCTTCCCTTTTCCCTTCAATATTGTACGAATAAGTTGAGACCACTTAAGGTAATTTTTCCCATCTAACCTGTAAGAGACCTGAATATTCTGCAGTTCTCCTGCTTGTTGGGGTCTGATCACCTCTTCTGATTGAGGTGTGGAGGTAGTCTCACCTGTTTCTGACATTTTGAACAGCGGCAATTCAATAATGAAGTGGGACAGTTAGGGCAAGATAAGAGATTGGCTATGAAGGCCAAAAAACTAAGAAAACCTAAGAAACCCAGAGGCTCTGATACCATGTTGTGAGAAGAGAAAATTCTCTTTCATATATTAAAAATATTATGGTGCATGACGAACTTATATAGGAACTATACCACAAACCCTATAATTAAAATTCCTAAATTAGTGGAGATCCAAATATTATGGAATTCCTAAATTAGTGGAGATCCAAATATTATGGAATCTCCCTTATTTAAAACAGAATAAAACAAATGCTATTTCCTAAAATAGCCTCTATAATCCGACACAAACGCCTGACATTTGGTCCCCAGTTCTTTGCATGTTTTGGTCCCCAGTTCCAACTAAATCAGCACTGATTTTCGTAAACTTTTGGTCTCTAACTTTAAATCATCCCGATTAGGTCCTATCACTTCCAATTGCCTCTGGATTGATCCTTAATCTGCTTAACTCTTGAATTGTGATCCTCCAAAGTGCTGATAACGTTCAATTAGGTCCCTATACTTTTCCAAAAGTAGACTTCGGTCCCCAAAACTTGTAGAATCATTTAATAACTCTTCCGAAGTTTTCAGTTAAGTCTTCAAACTTCCCAGCAATCATATAATTCCACCCTTTCGTCAATTTAAGCTCTAAAACTCTTCTTTTTGCTTATTTAATCTTCAAATTTCACCTACAAAAGGAACATATTCACAATTTTTGATCAGAACCAAATAATCAGTATTCATCAAGTTTAAAATTCCAGATAAGCATGTAAAACACATTTTTCATCTAAGTTGCAATAATCTTGGTTGGGATGAGCAATATCTCTGCTAATGCTATTTTAAGGTTGTCTTCTATGTTGACATTTAGAGAATGAACTTTTTTGCAGTTGATAGTTTTCCTTAGACCTTTGATGAGAGCATAGTTGCTTATTGATAGCTTTAAATATGGAACAGGCAGGGATTCCTTTGAAAAATTAAAATTCTGTTCATGTGATTACTTCCTTTTATTTATCTTGGTGTGGGTGGGGTGGCATTGTACCCCTTAACTAAACACATGGGTACTTACCTGGGAAAAGTAAAGACACTGTAATTGATCAAAACTGATCTCTCCTAATCCACAAAAAAAGGGGAAAAAAAATTTAAAATTAACAAGCCACATTCCACAGTAGGGGCAACAAAGTTCTTCCATCTATTGGAAGCAAGTAATCGGACAACACTGGAACTATTATAAGGATAGGAATTGAAGATATTCTGAGAACATTAGGATTGAAGATAGAGTTTGAGTTCGATTAGATTTCAGTAGTTTGATTAATTAGAATCTTTTTTATTTGACTAGTTTTTGATATATTAAATTTCTTTACCCTTTATAGAATTTAGGATTTCTTTGTATTTAAACTATTATCATTCATTTATCTTGATTTTCAGATTTCTTTCACCCCAAATTTGTCTTTCTTCTCTGTATACTGTTTCTGTGAGATTTCTGCATCAATATTACTTTTATGGCCTAGCCTCTCTTCTGCACCTTTGACCTAGGTTTTCATTTTTCTTCATTATGGTTCACATATACTTCATTATATTATTGCGAACATCTTCTTCATTAAAAGTTTTTTATGATCAAACAATCTTTCCAAATTTCCTTTTTTACTGATCAAAATCCATTAACAACATATCTGATCTTTACATATGGATTTAAATGGATAATTTTATAGCATAAGAGCATTATCAACACATCAGCTATAGGATATCGAAGATTACAATCTAAAGTCAATTTTACAGTGAGGTTTTGCGCATTTGTCAATTTTTCTCTGTATGCTGTCTGGTTGTCTCTTCACTGCCTTACTTCATTGTGGCAGTCTGGGTTGATTCTGTCTTACTCAATCACACTCACTTTTGTTCTAATATTTCATGAACTTCGTGGGAGAAATCCTTTATTTGCTATTTTCTATTTGTTTTTTTTATGTTTCAAAACTTTATTCACCTTTGTGATGAACTGATAATGATACTGTACAGGTCGGAGCATTGAGAGAACTTTCTAATAAGGCCCACAATGCAGAGCTGAAGTTGTTTCTGGAAATAGAATGTGGGCAGGTATGTCTACCAGATAATCTCGATGGTTGTCTTCAATGTGAACTGATAAATTCTGTGATTTGTTCTGTCTGTAATTTATTGATAAATGTTCTATGTATAGGATCTACATCCTGTTCCTCCACTTGACAAAAGTAAAGATGATATTCTTCTGTTCTTTAAGCTTTATGATCCGGAGAAAGAAGAACTTAGGTAATTTTTGCATTTTTGAAGTCTGGGTATACATGTGTGTAATTATGTTTTTGTGTGCATCCAAACCTTTTACATTATTCATTCTTCGTTTCCAGGTATGTTGGTAGGTTTTTTGTCAAAAGCTCTAGCAAGCCAATTGAGATCCTGACAAAACTTAATGAATTGGCTGGATTTGCTTCTGATGAAGAGATCGAACTTTTCGAGGTTTGTCTGATTAGTAAATTACTGCACACGCACACGGGCAGCGAAATGTATTATGCATCATCATCCAATGAACATCATTACCTTCACCAATCCTTTTGTTTGTCTTTGCTACAGGAAATAAAATTTGAGCCTTCTGTCATGTGTGAACGCCTTGACAAAAGAGCTTCATTTAGGTTTAGCCAGGTATTTATTTTTATGTTGGGCTGTTGAGCATTTGAGGTATAATTCTATCCTTTTTATTTGCTAAATCCCCACGCCTCCGCTTATCCCTTTTCCCCCAGATTGAAGACGGTGACATCATTTGCTTCCAGAAAAGGCCTCTCCCTGAAAGTGAAGAAAAAATTCGATTTCCTGATGTTCCTTCTTTTTTGGAATATGTGAAAAATCGCCAGGTAAATTTTGTACTTTTTTATATAAATACGAGTGTTTATCTGCATTTTTCCTCTCCTCTCTTTGCTTTTGATATTCAAAGAAATGGTGCATCTTTCTAATTTTTGTGGCACAATTAATGTATGTTTTAAAGCCTTCTAATTGAACAAAATACAATAGTCCAGACTAAACAAGAGGCATATTCTCATTAACCACCACATCTACAGTGGTTAGCATCATAACGGATTGGCTTAATTGATCTACACTGTCATCCTGGAACATGGACTGGATTCATACATACTAAACTGTAGTAAAATATGTAGACCTGGTTTCTTAGTTCAGACATGTTAAGGTGTTCAGAGACATCTCATATGAGAAACCCCCCCCCCCCCTTCCCCCACCTTTTTTGGTTGTGTGTGTGTGTGGTGGTGGGTGGGGTGGGGGGGGATATGGTGCACTTCATACGCAACAATATAAATCTCAAAAGGAATTAATGAGTTATACTTTTGAGTTTTAGAGATTATTGCTTTTGTGTCAATTAAAAAGATAAGAATTTGCATTTCCATTACACTATTATTTGAACTCAAGCAGCAGACCATACGTGGGAAATGAATGGAGCCTTTTTTGTGAAGTTTGGTCACATATTGCAATCTCTCAGTTATCACTTCTATCCTCTCATCGCAGTCTCTTAACATATTCAATGGGTTGCTGCAATTTCATTCATAAATTTTTTTATTTTTTGGTACTGAGAATGTAAATGTGGTTCTTCTACATTTTTCTTGCCGCCTCTTCTTTCCAGTTTAATATGGGATTACTATTTGCAGATTGTCCATTTTCGAGCTTTGGATTAGAGTTGTGAGTACTTTCCGATACTATTATTGTGGACAATGGAGGACTGTACTAGTAGTACGGTTTTTCTTTTTATGTAATTCTGAGCAACATTGAGCAGATGTGTTTTTATCCATTTTGGCATAAATCTCTAGGGCAAAGAACCACACTTATGATGATGTTGTGGAAAGGCTGGCTCAACGTCTCGGCTTGGATGATCCGTCAAAAATTCGGCTTACTCCTCATAATTGCTATTCTCAGCAACCAAAGCCCACTCCCATCAAATATAGATCAGTTGATCAGTTGGTAGACATGCTTGTGCACTACAACCAGGTAGCCCGACATGAATTCTTCTGCTTTTTCCTTTTCTTGTTAGGGTGGAGTGGTCGATCCATGGATTAATAATTTCTGGTTTCCTTTTGATAGATCTCTGATATTCTTTATTATGAAGTACTGGACATTCCTCTGCCACAATTGCAATGCCTGAAAACACTGAAAGTTGCTTTTCACTATGCCGTAAAGGATGAGGTACGTATAATTACCCCATTACATTGGTATGTTGTTCTGTCACTTCTTGACTTGATTTTCTATAACATCTTATAGCCATTAACACTGTTCCTTTTCAGGCTGTGGTGCTGAATATTAGGTTGCCAAAACAAGGTACTGTTGGAGATGTGCTTAATGTGATCAAAGAAAAGGTTAGTTCATTTCTATAAACATGCTAATCTGCACATTATCATTTTCAAAAAAGTGACTTCTATTTTCTTCAGTATTCCTTTTAAATTTCACTTGGCTATTGGAGTTTGCTCTTCAGCTTTTGTCTTGTGGGAAAAAAGATGTATAATGGAAAATGAAGATGACTATAATAATTGATTTCCTTGTTCCCACTCAGCTCTGCATTGGATTATTAGGTGAGAAAAAAATAGGGTAAGTTTGACATCTTTACGTCTTTATGCAGGTAGAGTTGTCACATCCAAATGCCGAACTTAGGTTGCTTGAAGTTTTCCATCACAAAATTTATAAGGTAATGTCCCCTGTGCTGAAGTAGAATTGATCGAGGCCTGATTGTTAACATAAATCTTTCTGAACTATAATTTATGGCTCAGCTTTCTTTATAGGTTGTCATATGCAGAGACTTGTGAAGTTGGATATCAGTATTTGTTACTTTACTATAAATCTTGTGGAGTTGTTTTGCTCGGATAGAATTTATCTTTACATAGTTTGGAAACCCCTCCGTGGACTTAGTCTTTCACTTGGACACACTAAATTGTTATCCTGAGCCACCTTTGTGATTATTGAATGGATTTGCGCAATCTTTTACTGAAACAAGTATTTCATTACATAATGTAAAAATGTATATGTTTCCCAATTTGTGCAGATCTTTCCTCTCAATGAGAAGATCGAGAATATAAATGACCAATACTGGACATTGCGGGCTGAAGAGGTGAGCTCTTTCTACTTTCATAATCTTCTCCTTGCTCTTTTTGCCCGCTTTATTTTTCATGCACACAGTTTCATCTTTTGTTTGAACCTTGTTATTTAGACCCTGTTTGATGGTCATTATTGTGTAAAAATGATGTTTTAAATAGTGATTTTTCGGAAAATGTGTGGTTAAAAAGTGGGGAAAAATTTTGGGTTTACGAGCAAAATATTTTATTGTGTGAATGTGTGATTGAAAATGAGTATGAGAAATAAATTGTTTTGTTATAAAGGGAGTCAACAGGGGCTTATTATCTTCTAAAGTTAGAGACTGGACTGTGATAGAATTGAGGGAAGAGTCAGAAGAGGTGTGCTAAAAGTTTCATAGTTGCTGTTTATGTTTAGCTTAGCAACGTGTGTATTATTTTGGAAATTGTTTCTGTTTCTCCTTTCTTATATGTTTGTCCTTTCTTTTATGAATTTTTTTCCACTTCTATAGGAGTTTTAACATAGCTACTTGATGGTCATGTACATCAATTTCAATGTTTTTTTTATTTAACTGTGGTATGTTCTTTATCTCAGATTCCTGAAGAAGAGAAGAACCTCGGTCCAAATGACCGTTTGATTCATGTTTACCATTTTACGAAAGAGAATGCTCAGAATCAAGTGGTACTAGAGCCTTGACATTGTTTCTATGTTAATTGCATTTAATGTCATTTGTTAGTATTTGGAGTTACTGTTAAACAGTGATGCTCTGAATATGGATTGTGTAATTTAAGATGCTGGCAATTTTTATTTTTATTTTTTCTGAACAGCAAATTCAAAATTTCGGGGAACCTTTCTTCTTGGTTATTCATGAAGGTGAAACGCTATCTGATGTGAAATTGCGCATTCAAAAGAAATTACTGGTTCCAGATGAGGAATTTTCTAAGGTATTAACAGTATAAATGTTGTCTTGAACAACTATGCTTCGCTCACTGCAAGCTCCTTCTGCTGATTTTTTTGCGTAGTTTAATTGGTAAGTAAACTTTTTGCTCATTTGGTTATGTATTATATGCCAGTGGACGTTTGCCGCATTGTCCCTGGGTCGTCCAGAGTATCTTGAAGACTCTGACATTGTGTCCAGTCGTTTTCAGGTCATATTTTCGGTTCTAAGTTTTTTTTTGGTCTTATTATTCTTTTATTTAGTCTCTCTCTTTTTTTTTTTTCCTGATCTGTGTTATCCTCTTCCAGAGAAGAGACGTTTACGGTGCTTGGGAGCAGTACCTTGGGTTAGAGCACTCTGATACTACTCCAAAGAGGGCTTATACAGCAAACCAGGTAATTATTAGATTGATATAGTACATGTATGATTTATATCATTGTGCTGCTCTGAATGGATAATAGGAAATCCGCCGACGTAAAGAATTTTCATCTAATATTTATGTAGTATATTTAAGTTCGAAGTGTGTTGCCACTTTTTTATTATATCTGTATAGGTTTCGAGGTTTCCTCCTGAAAGAATGTTTATTTCCTGGAACATGTTATCTAATCCTTTACTTCTGTTTCGATGATAATTGCAGAACCGTCACACGTTTGAGAAGCCTGTAAAAATATACAATTAAGAAAATGCTGTTTGGATATGTTTGCTCTTGATGCAATGGTGAAAATGTAAAAAATTTGAAAGTCTGCGATACTGGAAGGAGAATGAAAGGCAGAAAAGGGAATAGCGTGGTAGTTTTCTTTCTCCCCTAGTTTTCCGGCAATGGTTTCTTAGGCTATAATTATTGATTTAGCATGGGGAAAGGGGGGCCTCGACTCCCAAATGTATCTTGCTTCTTGTGGATGGTACAATATGCGCAATAAACTTCCTGTTCTTACCAGTATTTTCAAGGTGCTTCCTGCTTTGAAGAATACGGGAATTTTGTACGGTACATGACAACATTTTGGTTGTAAAGTGGCTATAGTTAGGCCTTTAATAATCCAGCTATTTTCTCTACTTCTTTTGTTCTTTTTTTGTTCCTTTTTAGCTGTATTTCATGTTATATAAATTGGGGATAGGGTTGTAAAAAAAAAACTTGTGTTGTCCTTTAGTGGAAATTGAATTTTATTGTTGTTAGAGCATATCCGATGGTGCTCTAAATTAGATTTAAATTGTGATATAGATTCCCAAAGTAGTCGGAAAACTCTCCAATGGAGATGCAAAAGAAATGTGAATTGCATTTTTTTGGCAGAAAATAATAAAAATATAAATTTACGTCTTTTTTAGATTCATAAGAGGCAAAAAAGCTACCAACCCACTTGCACCCAATTTTTTGTTTGTTTGTTTGTTTTTTTTTTTTTTTAAATTCTTCCATGGAGCATAAATTGAATTTAGATCCACCATAATGTAAATGGGGATGTAAAAGTAATTTTTGGATATGTCAATTTATACTTAATTTTACACCATCATTGAAGATGCTCTTAGAAGGAATTTTAAACCGCCTTGTGCGTGAAATATTCGATTGAAGAGAGGAACTTAATGCAGTGTTTGTTTTTGGAATGCGGTTGGATCTTTTTGCCCCATAATCCAGAACTGTTATATCAAGGTGGGTGATTGGAGAGTTATTTTTTGTTTGGCAAGGGTGATTTTCAGGCATATAACATACATATATGCAGCGCAGGCAGCTGAATGGAGATGAGCAAACAATTTTTCTACTTGTACGGATGTTTTTAATAAATTGGTTTACAAATGCTGAGGTGGCAACATTTCAATGGCTGAATCAATTGTTTTTATTTTTATTTTGTCAAAGATAGCATGAGATCTTGCCACCTGTAAAATCTGTAAACTAGATGGTAAACCATGTGGTACGTGTGACAACTCTTGTGAGCAAATAATTCTTCTAGCATTCGGAGTTGGGGATTGATAGATTGATTGATTTTGAAAGTGACTGAAAATTATTGAAAAGGTCTTCTATCTAAAATGTTAGATATACTGCCAATGTGTGTTTAAGCAATCTGAAAATGAGGTTCAAAAATGTTTGTTCATGGCTACATATTCACAATACTTTTTGGTACACTGTATTGATTAAGGACGACATAATATATTGTGTATTGTTTACTTCAGTATTTGGTGCTACATCATGTTAGAAAATATTTAGTATTTATAAGTTATGTTTCTTACTTACTCATAAGTACCTTTTTACTTATAAATAAATTTACTTATGAGTGATTTTTCATAATTAATTCTTTTCTTATTTATATATAGGTTTTTACTTATAAGTGATTTTTCTTAAAAGTGAATTTCTAGTTAAAAGTAATTTTGTACTATGGGTGAAGTGCTATTGATTTGATGCCAATAATGGCAATCGTTTTAATATGTTAAGGATATATTTGTATAGATGATCAAAATTCTTTGATAGTACATTTTTCCTATGTACCATCCACAATATATATGTTCAACCGTAAGGCCCTTAATTCAACTATTTTTGGGATTAAATTTATGCAACTAAATTAAACTTGTGTACAATTTAAATTAAATTAAAAAAAAAAAACAATTTCACGAGTTTCAAACTTTGTCATTCTTACCTATTCTCTTATGGTTGATAAATAGGATCCTTTGAGATACACTCAAATTCAATGTGCAGAATTTCGTTTTATGAGTGCCATTGATAGTTTGAAGTTGGTGATGCTGATTGAGTTCATGATTAAATATTTTAATTCTTTTTTTTTTTTTTCCTTTTGGTACTTGTGGGGGTCCTTGATAAATTGATCACTTAACCAACGTGTGATACAATTGACAAGTAAACGATAAGACTTTTGCCAATTTCATGGTAATTTTTCCTCGCTAAGTACATTCAACTTAGCAAGTTAGCTACATTTGTTGCTTCTAAATCTTAGAGCTTTTAGCACGGTTGAATCCCTCAATCACTATTATTCGACCATTCATTTGAATTAATCTTTTTTAAAATTTCTACAAAATAATTTCTTGACCTCGATCAAGTTTGTCACGTGCTTTAAAGATGTGTTGCAAACTGCACCGTTCATCCTTGGAATGACAAGCCAATCTATGAAATTACATAGTTCAAAAATATAAAATTAAAAAAATTTGCAGTAGCGCCTGTGGCACAGTGGATAGAGCATCTGTTTCCTAAGTAGAAAGTCACAGGTTCGACTCCTACCTGGCGCGTTTTGCCCTTTTCTTTTTCCCTCCCCTACCCCACTGTTATTTAGCCATTGGTGTGATTAAAAATCAGAATTTTAATAGATTTTAATAAAATTGATGAAATGTGTGATTGAAAAGTTGATAGAAATTATGAATTATACAAAATGAGCAGTTAAAATGAATTTGGAGAACAATAAATTTAAAAGAATTGATGATAAATAGGGAATTAATTTCGGTTGGAAAAACTTTCACGACCACAGTTATATAAATACTAAATAGTAATTCAACAATGCACTTTTAAGCTTAATAAATCAGTATGAAGAGTTAGTTTGGTTCAAATAGATCAATTCAGTCCTGTCTTTAAGCTAGAATTAGTTTGATAAAAACTTCAAGCTAAAAATGGTTTGGTTCTTTGAAAACACTAAATCAAATCCAACCATTCCAACCTTAATTAGAGAAAATATAGTTTGATTCAGGATCTTCTCTCTTTTCTTACATATATGCAGAAGTTAATCTAATAAATAATTTTGCCATTTAATTTAAGGATAATTGAGACGGATGTCTCAAACCTTTTATGTGATGATTGCATCTAAATCTAAAATCGTAGCAACGAAGATTCCATACTTTTTAAAACTGAGCGAAGGTGGACCTCTCGGACGGTTTTCGCCCAATTATTCATTAGTTGATTAAAAGTCAGTATTTAACTATAATTTTACTAATCTTAAATGGGCATAATCTTTTAACCTTTAATTAATTAAAGAAGGAAAATTATACTGGGGGGTTTCGAATCTTTCAAAAATATGCTGTGGAGATCCCAAACTTTTTAAAACTGTGCAGTGAAGTGAAATGACCTCAGAACGATTTTCATCCAAAAATATATTAGTTGAAAATAAATACGCAGATTCCCGATTTATCCAATCTCCCAACCCCAGCACCTAATTGGTAAAGAGAGTTTTAAAAGACATGTAGATGCAACTAAGGCGGCGTTAGGCTGCAGCCACTAATTTTTTTGAATGTAAACTATGTACTTAATTTTGTATGATTAATGATAAATTTAATAGATGAATGAAATTTTAAAAACATAATGGAATAATTAATTTTTTATTCTTAACTGTCCAAAAGTAAAAATTTGATTCCAAAATGACAACCCTATTCTACCTTCCTACTTCTCTCCAAAAAAATGAAAATAAAAAATGAGATATTTTATTGCTATTTTTTTTATATTTTTGTTTATATTAATTTATTTTATTTTAGTCAACGGTTTAAATAATTTTGACTCATATTTATGGGCTCAAAATCCAATAAATATGAGGGGACGGACTAGAATTTCTAATGAGCTCAGTATGTATTTTAAAGGCTCAAAACACATTAAAATTTATTCAAATCATTTCAATTAATGAAATGTTTAGAAATTAACTAGTTATTGGGACACATAAATTGTAATGGAATCTATTAATTTAATTGAAGACACCTAATTAAATCAATTAATACGAGTTAAGGATACCTAGACGTTAATAGCAATGTTTTTAAAATTGGATCGGACATAGATCCCAAAAAAAGGTCAAAGGTCAAAAAGGATATATTTATAAGAAATTCAAATTCAACAAATGAGCATAAATGAAAACTAAGTGGGCTAAAAGGCCTAGAACTTCTAAAACTTGTAAATAACAACCTGGCCCCATATACAAACCTATTATTTAAACATTTTCCAGATGAAAAACGTAGTAGATTGTTATAATCTTGCCGGCAGCGCCTCATCTTCTTCGATCTCTACTCTTTGACACATATACAAATATATACACACATACCAATACTTTTATACAAATACATGTCCTAGGTTTGAGCGTAGATATCGGTCTTTTCTACCTCTTTTCTCTTCACTACAATAAGATTTTAGATTCACAATGAGTTTTGGACAAATGGAGATACGACAAGGACAAAGATTTCTTGTATTCATCTAGCTACTCATAATTTTTTCTTTCAAAAAACTTGACCCAGAACCGTTAAAACTATAATCAGTCACCAATTTTTTAGTTAAATCGGACGGTTACCGAATTTTACATCGGTTGTTTTTCATCCGGTTTTACCCATGTGACCGAATCGGATCTCAAGCCGATTTCAGATTTTTTCGATCGAACCAATCAATTTGATCCGATTTTTTAAACACTGGTTAATAGATCATTAAATTTTAATTGAAACATCCTTTAGAGCATTTCATAAAGAATCTCTAAATATAAACTGCTTTTTATTTTAGAAAGCTAATACTTCAAAATAAATATCGAGAGACTATTTTCAAATAGAGAGTGAGTTTGAATCTCCAAATTTGAACAACTATATCGATCATGTATTCTTACTTTATAATAATTGTAATTATTAAGCTATAGAGTTCAATAATCTACTTTAAAAATTGTACAAACCGTATTTAAAATAATTGGTTGTTGATATATAATAAAAATATGTTAAATAAAATGTAAGTATGAAAAAAACATTTCTTAAAAAAAGTAAAATGAAGAGTAAAGATAGAGAGCATTGTCGAAATATATATTAATTATATATAAATTTAAAGATATTTTTTATTATACACAAGTGCTTTTTATAAATAGATAGAATCTTAAAAGAATAATGTTATATAACACCAATCCAGATGCTATATTTTATAGATTCAATTAAATGAATTTTGTGATTTTACATTTAAATGAATATATCATTTAATGTCATATAATTACTACCTAAATTGGTGCGTAACATCAATAATAATGAATAACATTACTTATCTTAAAAATGCTCTTAAAGAAGCTAAATTATTTGTCTTGTCACATTGAGAAGCTCGTTAAACCCGTAACGCTTTAAACAAGGGATTATGCTACTTGGTCCGGGATAAAATCCCGAGTCAAACCTGATGCGCCAAGTGGCGCCCCTCTATTGGAGGGGTGTCTGCATACAGCTTTTTTGTTAAACAAGTGAGTTTGAAAAAAGCACTTCAACAGTAGAAGAACAATTGATGACAAGATGATTTTACTATTTAAAGACTCCATCTTTCAATGGTCCTCCGTATACGTGCATTACGTGCAAATAGAACCGAACTAGTAATTTTTGAGACTTGACACAAATTTCATAAATTTGGCTTCCAGTAGGCACCTCAATCGCAGTCTGTATCCATTTATTTATTTATCAATATGAGTTTTACGAAACTAATTGTTAACTTATAACTTAAAACAATTAAATGGAAAACAGAATGTATTATACAAAATATATATTATAATCAAATAACAATATTGGAAATGTTCCAAACGATCACTTCAGTACTAGTTACAATGCGGTTTTAGAGGCAAAATTTTAATTAGATTAGGATAATATAGTTGTACAACTATATCTTTCTCAATTGATAACATTGTCACTCCATTTGATCAACTTCAACTTGAAGAAATTTCTTTTTGTATATACAACTGTAACCGGCGAGGTTATTAGAATTTTGTAATCTATATAGATATTTGAAAAACAACCATCTAATGTCTTTCAAATATTGTTTCATATCAATTGCTTTCTTTGTTTCACTTGGTAAATAACATCTCAAGAATATTGACTCCGAACATAATTATTCTCCATTAATGTCTGAACGTCCATTATGTTCCAGATACTATTCAAGATTCACATAAGACTTCAACGAGTAGTCAATAGTCGCATGTTGTAACCTCTCTAGATTAAGTAAAAATTCAGAGGTCTATTCAGATTATTTAAATTGTTCAAATCGAGTTGAGTTTGAAGTAAAAATCAGCTCGATCAATGCTAAAAGATTCTTCAACTATTTGCTTTACCTCATCATTGTCACTTTTATCAATATGTTTCTTTCTTCGAATGATGTTCTTTTTCGAAATACAATTATAATTCTCATTTCACTTGCCATTTGTTTTGCTTCGTCCATAACAACAATAAACCCCGTTTCTCTGTCATTCTTTGAGAAACGAAACAAGTCATTCTAAGAGGTTGATAGCATGGTCAATATTCATGTTTTCAACGTGAAGAAATTTACATTAGGATTTACAATTGTGGTTCACTTTGTTCCACCTACATTTATGTGCAATTTCTCATATATTTCCTTGCACATTTAATGTTTCGGGTACTAGGACTCATGTTATCTCTGATGTGTTTTTGGGTAAAAATTATAAAAATGAGAAGATTCAGAAGCTAGAAAATGGTAGACGAGGACAAATTTAGAAAAATAAGAAGATTATAGGGCTAGAAAACCTATACAAGAAGAAGTTAGCTAGATGTGATTTTACCTCTACTTTGAGCTTCTCATTCTCCTTGAGAATGGAGTCATAATTGAACAAAAGGGACTCAAAAGAGGATTTGAGTCGATTGATTGTAATCCCTTTCAAGCTGTTTGTTCTTCCATAGGCGGTTCTGGAATCATATCGCCACCTGTCCAGGCCGCAATCCTAAATTTCTAATTCTAAAAAGGACTCAAATGACTGTGTTTATACAATTTTTTTGACACTTACAATTTGTGACATTTTCATTTAAAAGTGACATAGCATGTTGTGCTATTTTTTAATAAAAATATCACATACAATTAAGTGCCTCTGTTTGGTGGGCATTGTTGTGGAGAGAATGCATTTTTTGGTTGATTTGATGGGGAATATGTGATTGAAAAGAAGGAAAAGTTATTGATGTGATGAAAAATGTTATTTTATCGAAAAATGTGTGGTTGAAAATAAGTAGAAGAATGTGAATAAAAAATATAATGTGGCTCAAACAAAAGAACAATACATCTTTGATTAAGCTTTCAATTGACTTATAATAAATTTTTTAGATATTAATTTATTTTGTATTTTGTTAAATGTGAATTAAATTTTTATTATAGAGAAAATGATATTGTATGCCACTTTTTAATTAAAGAGTGACATAAGGCACTTTTAATAAAAATATAATAAAAAATGACATTGTATGTCACATTTTAATAAAAAAGTGGCACTTAATTGGTGAACTGGATGACGGTAGTTGTGTCACTTATTTTAGTCAATTTGAAATGATTCCAATGTTTTAATGGTGTTCGGTCACTTTTATTTTTTTACCTTTTTGTATCTCTTTGAATTTCTATCATTTTCAGTGTGTCACTTTTTCTTTCTGTTACTTTCTTGAAATATCTGTCATTTTTTAGTGACAAACATCACCTTTTCATGAAAGTGACATACATTTAACAAAAAAAGTGACATCGTGTCATTTTTTATTTTATTTTATTTTATAAAAAGTGACATTTTTAATAAAAAATGTGACACTTAATTTTACACAATATTTTTCACTTTCAAAATATTTTTCATATGATTTTTTCGAGACATCTTTAATTTTAGGGGTATTTTTTTAAGTTTCCCTCGTATTATTGAGCTACGGGTCCAGTAATTGGTTGGGTTAAATTGGGCCTTCAAAATAGGTTCAAAAAGTTAAATATGCTAATTATTTATTTATTTCTAAAAATCTACGGACCTTTGATATTGAGCACGAGGCCACCTTTGCCTCGCATCAGGTCCGGCCTGCATGCAAAATCACCTCCAAATACTCGAACCGCAGCTCCCAAAATCCGACAAAATCGGATGTTCATTCACTTTTTATATTAATCTCTTATCTCTAGACCCGCATCCATAAGATTGCTCCAATAGGAGAAAAGAAAAGAAATTTATTATTTGTTTCTAGTTTTAAAACTGGGGATCTTGTATATATTTGTTTTCTTGTTATGTATAATTGTCTTTGTATTGGGTGGGAAAAAAAGAGAAATAATTTAGAAGATGAAATTTGGGGAGACGTTTACAGAATATTTACACGGGGATCGAGGGAGGTTTTTGCAGAAGTGTAGTCATATTGAATATAAAAGGCTTAAAAAAGTGTTGAAAACTTGCAGGAGATGTAATGCATTGAAGGGTTCTGGTTATAATGGGGAAGAAGACAATCAATTAAGGGAAGATGAATTGACTCAATCCACTCAGTTATATGAATCTTGCCCATGTAAGTGTTAATTTTTTCTTTATAATTTGTTTTTATTTGTTGTCATTTTTGTATGAATGAGAAAGTGTTGACTGTTGATTATGTAATTGTTTGTAATATTTTATTTAAAGTCGTGTACATTTTTTTACAGTGCAAAATCTTGGTTGGTTTGGTGTTTTTCCTTTGGATATCGAATTTTATAACAGGTTAGTTATGGAATTAGGTTAATTTCATGTTGGAGTTTTTGTCTAGATGGGTAAAAAGATGAAGAATATCCATCTCTTTATTTATTTATTTTGTCAAAAATGCCTTTCTTTACCATTATTGTTAAAAATGGTTACAAATTAAAGTAGGGGTAGGGGCAGGGGTAGTGATGTTCAACCGGAAGAGTTGTGCACGAGCTAGGAGTGATGGCCGATTGGAGAGTTGTTGGACCTTCTACGAATGGGTGAGTAGGGTAAGTTTGAAGAATTGGTTGAGTTAAGCAGTCTACTAATAGACTAGACCGAGTTGATAGAGTAGACTAGAGTCGATAAATTCAAGTGCATAATTCTCATTTTAAAGAACTCTCTATGTCAAACTCTCAACTAAACAAAATAATGTAGTGTAGTTCTCACTTTAAAACCATGTCTATATTAAATTCTTATTTTTATTATAGAAGCCTCTCCTGCACTTGATTTAGTTGTAACTTTCTTTATTATACATTTATTGCAGTGGATGAAGGGATTCGTAGTTTGTTAAATTTTCTTTCTTTAATCAAATAGTATTAGAGGCATTATAAAGCTCAGTGCTTCCAACGGAAGCCGTTGCAATAAACTGAAATTCAACTTGCTTAGCCATTCCATGTGCAAGTCTATTGCCAATCAATTAGTTATGGTGAAATGTGATGTTATCCAAAATCTTGGGTCAATATCTTGGTATTAGATACTGCGAATGTTAAAGGCGGAGTTGTCACGTTCTAACTTTAACTTTATGACTGTCGTTGAATGGTCTCCTTCTATAATTGCCTTTAATAGATGCTTATTGAAGAATATCATTGCTTTTAGCTGCCAATGTCTAAATTGTTTTAAAAGTGCACAGAAATCTTCTAAGTTTTAACAATAAACCAATTCTCTTGGTGTATAAGATTTTGATCTAGGTTCATCACTTGTAAAGGAAAACAAGTTTATATGACCTAACTTTCATTGACGATATTGTTATGAGTAATGTGAAATAATATCAGTTTTGTTGAACATCTTATAGTATCCAATTTCTTTGTGCATTGACACAGTATTGTGTATGCATGTATTTATTACAAGTTTAAAAGCATATAAACAGATCACAGATGGGACAAATGTATATAGTGTAATTTGGTCAGTTAACTTTCGTTATATTTTTTCTCTAAATTTATTTCTTGATAAGATTAAACGTGATCATACCATTTTAGTGCATATGTTTGATGATGTAAAATTTTATATTTTGCAGTGTGTGATCAGATGTTCTTCTCTGAATTGAAGAAAGAGGCTTCTGATGTAGCTGGATGCTTTAGTTCAAGAGTACGGCGGCTTATCCATCTTCACGCTCCAAACTCAATGCAAAAGTATTACATAAGTTTGTGCCAATGTTTCACAAGCAATCAGCAAACCACAGCACAAGAATGTCGACTGTTAATTGAATATGTTGCAATGAATGCTATTGCTCTACGAAAAATCCTCAAAAAGTACGATAAGGTAACCAGTATTAGATTCCATTTGAAGAAGTTTTCTTGACTATCCAATTTCTTATTTTTTGAGGACCGGATTTTTATTTGCGTCTTCCTTTATATTTTACTCTCCTTTGACTTCATATAGGTACATTGTTCTGTCAATGGAAGAATTTTCAAATCTAAAATTCGTACTGAACACATAGAGCCTCTGCAATCTCCTTGGTTAATGGAACTTGGGGCTTTCTATATTAACTTTAATGAATCAAACGGTGGGAATCAGGATATCGATGGACCATTCTCTTGTGATCTTAGTGCTACAGAGCCCATAATGACTTTGATGCTACCAGATTCTGTGAAAGTAGAATACGATCTGACTTGTGCCATTTGCTTGGTAAGATTACTCATCTAATTAGAATTCTAAAGAGAACTTTGCATATTTTTTAAATTTATTTGATTGATTGATTTAATTTTTGGCTATATCATATATTTAGGATACGGTTTATAAACCATATGCTTTGGGATGTGGGCACCTCTTCTGCAAACCATGCGCTTGCTCTGCAGCTTCGGTTATGATCTTCCAAGGTCTCAAGACTGCAAGTCCAGAATCAAAATGCCCCATTTGCAGGGAGGTTGGTATCTAGTTAAGATTTAAACGACTTCAATTTAGTCTCTATTTAGTTTACTATCTCTAAATCCCAGAAATTTAGCTTTCAGAAAAAATACCAGAAATATAGCCATCCCCTGCCCCCTTATGTTAATCCCACACACCTATCAGCCTTTGTACATTCTCATTGAATCTTAAGTTATACTATATGTGCTGCATCTGTTCTAGGAATAAGATAATTGATAATTATTTTTGATTGCTGGGATATCAAATTCTAGCCATAAATAGTGTTTTACGCGTACTATTGCCATATGAACTTTACTTTAGATGTTTGAGAATGAACCTTCACCTTGCAAAATTAGTTTGTCCATGGTTAATGGAAACACATTTTCTCAATATTTGGCGCTTGTGTTCGTTCTCTAAATCGCAATTCTTTATTTGTTCATTCAACGCTAATTCTTGGTCTTTAATGCAGGTGGGAGTGTATGCTAATGCACTGCACATGATGGAATTAGATTTGCTATTAAAGAAACAGTGAGCAAAATGTTCTGTAAACTCTCTTTCTTTTGGTAAAATAAAAGTTCCAAGTTTTACGGGCTTGTATGCTTTGTAGTTGCAAGGAAACTTGGAAGGAGAGGCTGGCTGGTGAAAGAGAGGAGATGGTGAAGCAGTCAAAGCTCTACTGGGACTTACAAACCAAGTTAATGATTGGTTATTGACGTGTTCCTCTCTAATTTGACAATTTTTTTTTCCTTCAAACATTTTCGACAAAATTCAACAAACAACGTTTGTGAGAATATTTAGGTTAAGGTTACTATGAGTAAAGCTTCATCATTTTCCCGTTTTGTTGCTCGAGAGTCAAAAACGATGTAGAAACGAGCAACATTGCATTGTCTTTCCAGTACTTGACATATTGGAAAATAGTTGGATGTGAAAATTTTACTGAATTCTATTTTGTTTGGCTGTACCTATTGTGGAAAAAGAGGGACTAAAGTTTTCCTATGTATCTCCGGAAGATTTCATTCACAAGTTCTGCTATTTTGAAACGTGTCCTATAGACTATCACAGAAGCCAACACAAACCGCTAACGCCAACATCAATGGAGATCAATAAATTTTTGGAGAAGTGCAGTAGGGTTTTTGGCTTCATGTATCTTCAAGTGCAGAAGAAGTGTTCTAAGTAAATCTTGTAGAGGACTGTAATACCATTTGTAACTATTGTTGCGAATGTAAATTTGACATGGAAACATATAGTTAGGCATTTATTTAGAATATTTTGCTATCCTTGCTGGAATGAAACAATCAAGTTATTTCCCACATTTTGTGATTCTTTATTCTTCTTTTTTTAAAGAGATTCTATTTTGTGTTGGGGGTATGATATCACTAGTGTGGGAGATATTTTTCCGACGACTTTGGAGGCGGCAAGGTGGTGGTTTAAGTGGTGAAGTGAACGGCTCCATTTAGGCTTTTCATTTTTTTATTATTCATTTCTTGGAGCGATTGTTCTTGGTTTAACAAAGAATTGTTGTTCACGTTGGTGGTGGTCGTCGATGGCAATGGGTGTGGCAGCGATAGATTTCTAGTTTTGGGCTGAATGATTGGGCTTGTGCTTGTGCGTGAGGGGTGGGAAGATACATTTTCGTTTTTCTTTTCCTTTTTTGTTTTTGATTTAATTTTTTAATTATTTTATGGGAAAAATAGTAAGTTATCATTTTTCCCTCCAATATTTTTGTAGAAAGTGGTCAATTTTTTATTTTAGCGGTTAACTGACGGAGAAATGGATGGAAACTGTCCAAAATGGCATCACCTACAACATCTGGAAAATATTGGTGTTGAAGGCTCCAACAAATCAAAAGTTTGAAAAAAAAAGTTTACTAATATTTCAAAGGTATGGAGTTTTGCTGCAATTATCCCAAAATACTATGAATAAGTCAAAGTCAAATCATAATTTTAATTTGATCCATCATACAATATTATTTTGTTCACACTTTTAACCAATGTTCTAAAAAATGTAAAGCAAGACTAGTCGTAGAGGCGAATGCTTAAGCTTTACGAGTTTAAGCGAGTCTAGACGATGCTTAGGCGTAATTTTTTTCTTATTTTTAATATTATTTTAAATTTTTAATCATTCTAAAAATTATTTAATAATTAAAATAAAACATAGCAAATAACTAAAATTATAAAATAAAATATTTATTTAATAATTCATATAATTAGTCAATTATAAAATTTTCATGTTTTTGAAATGCAAAAATTAAACTATTTATCATACTTTCATTTTTACTTAGTAAATTGTTAGAAACTTTATACATGCTTTTGAAGTTATCAACAAAATAATGAGTTTCAAAATCATAATTACATAATGTACATAATACCATAGTATAAATCTTATTAATTCTTTATTGAATAAACTCATTTTGACTTTTGTACAAATAAAGTCTTGTAAAAAGTCAAAATTAAAGTAAAAAAAAAAATTTTAAAAATTAAATAAAAAATTAATAAAGAGCGCTTAAGGAAGACAAAAGAGTGGAAATAAAAATCCAGCCATTTAAGAATGAAAAAAGGAAAAAAAAAAAACGCTTAAGAACGAAACGAGGTGTTTTGTTCGAATTTCGAGCCCAAGCGCCTTGCGAGATTTTCAGAACACTACTTTTAAGAGTGTTTTGATGAGCCTAAAATAAAGTCATAAATTTACGTTTTGTCACAAAAATGTTTAAATAATTAATTAAAGTGCTTTCTTGAAAAAAAAAAAAGTATTTATTTAAAAACACAATAAATTAACTTATATTAATGAATTTTTAAAAGCTTCGCCAAACGCCCACTCTAAGCCCACAATTAATGGAATTTGTCCGGATCGAATAAACCGGACGAAACCCGTATTTGCCCACTCATGTATAAATAAATTAGCAATTCGGAATCGTGTAGTAGATGGCGTTTAGAGGGAGAGGCCGCGGCCGTGGCGGTTTCGGGGGCGGTTTTCGTGCTGCTAAGCAAGAGCCCTTCGAGTTGTATCCAGTAACTATTTTTTTTCTTTTGCATCCTTCTTCAGTAGTTTTATTTATCCTTGCTTTAATTACCTATTTTGTTAGTTCTGAAAAATTGTGTCATTTGCTATTAAATCGACTACATGTCGTCAATCTGGTTTGGGAAGCATCAATTGTTTATGGGCATAATTTCAGGAACTTGAAGATTTAGGAACTGCAGAATATTCAACTAGAAATTTGCAATTAATAAAGTGGTACTCAAATTTGCAAAAATACTGGAATTCCTCTCCTTACTACTACGAAGGTGGAAGCGAACGCACTAGGAGTAAGTTCTCTTCCTTCTTTCTGCAATAATTTGTACAGTTAGTGCGTGTTGGTATGAATTATTGGACATGGTTTATCTGGGTGTTTGTTTGAGTTTTTGTAGATTATGCGTTTACACGATTAATGATGAGTTCTGATTTATTTGAAAACGAATTTATGCTGTCCCTCTGCAGTTTAAAGAATCTTCATTTGTCTATTTGGTTATCTTGATATTTGGCTGTGTGAGGGTGCTTGTCCACAACCCTATCTGGTTAGCTAAATGCCACGGAAATGAACTGTGTGATGACTTTTATTCTGGAGCATCAGTGTTAGAAATAGTGCATTCCCTAGTATCATAATATCTTGCAAAGCATTCTATTTTTATTATCCATGGCATGCATCATTATGACTAAACACAATATTGCTTTCTTGTGGAAAGATTTTCAAATCAAATATAAAATTGATAAATTTACTTAAGCCTTACAACATATATATGCAGAGATACTTCTTAGACTTGTATGTTCCCTGAAATTTTGATCTGGAAAAGAAAAGAAGAATGTTGGCATATCACATCTCTCATGTCCATAATTTACATTTTCAAGCTTTTAGATACTTGTTTTGAAAAATTGTATATAATTATATTTGTTTGACGAGAAATACTGCTCAGTGTATATGTGTCATCTTATTTTGCCCAGTAGCCTAAATATAAATACCGCAAATAGAGCCATTGCG